>JAULKM010021738.1:0-14167 GCA_032355605.1 Rubia tinctorum
GTGGCTGATATTTATGAGTACCATGAGGATGAGATTCTCTATCCTGAAGAGAACTCGGGGTCGAGTTCTTCGGAGGTTGAGGAGACTGATGCAGGGCGAATGGCGGCGAAAATTGAAGAAGCGATGGATCGCCGTAAAGATTCGATACGGTTTTCAGCGTAACTTTTGCGTTCGGAGTCAGAATCTCCATTTGAGGTCGTTTAAAGCCTCAAAATCGCATTTTCGTGTTTTTTTATGTTTTCCGATTTGTTTTTATTTTCGGAATTAGTTCTGAAATTCCTTTTCATTATTATTTTAGTATTTAAAGATCTCATGTTCTGATATTTTATTCATTCAATCATAATATTATTTTGGAGATTATTTTCTTTCTGGTGGATTCCACAACCAAAACCTAGGGTTTGTGCTTGGAAACCTTAATTGTTCTTCAAGATTCGTGCTTGCGAATCTCTTTGATTTTCTGACTGCGTCAAACATCGACTTCCCTACTCTGATCATCATCATTGCTTCCATTGTCCTCTTCTCTTCCCGCTCCTACAAGAAGTATTTCTTCAAATTCAAGTCTATTAAAGTGCGTGCATAAATAAGATTAGTAGCGCCTGGAACCATCAATCGTTCCTAGGGAATTCATATGGCCGGTGAACCACACTTCTCATCCAAGACATCCTGGCCAGTCAACTCGACAACTTTAGGAGGTGCAACGCTAGTTTCTAGCTTCTCCAAAGCACATGATTCGATAGCTGAGGCTGAGGAAGTTCTATCACCTTCATATGCAATTGGGCTATCTTTGTCTGCACCAAACACCAGGATTGTTGGGAATTCATTCACGTTAAACCTTCTCTGCAGAGATTTCTCAGCATCACAGTCCAAGTGCCCTAACTTCACCTTGCCCTGAAGGCTATTTGAAGCCTTCTTCCACTCAGGAGCAAGCTTCTTGCAGTGTCCACACCAAGGAGCAAAGAACTCAACATTCCACAGATCTTTGCTTTTTAGCACCAAACCATCAAAGTTACGAGAGAGTTCAATTCAATTGATTCACTAGGCTCAGCCTTCTGATTTGATCCTCCAGCTGTCTTCTCCATTCAAGCGGTCTTTTAGAATATGTTTTAATGCAAATTCCATTGGGGTGTAAACACCTTAATGGTAGGAAATCCTCGAATTCCATACTCCTGACTCCTGAGCGAGCTGCTTGTGTGCATCCGCGCGTCGAGAGCAGCCACCCCTTTCGAGTTTCGAGACAATTGCTGTTTTCTCCAATGTATTAGTGTGTAATATATGTCTGACTTCAATATTTAAAACATGTAGCATTCAAACTTTGTTGAATGTTGGGGCTCTTTCTGTATTCTTATGATTACAATATCTATTGGATGGTTTGTCTGCTCTTGAGTAACAAATTTGGTAAAGCTTGTAGCTTATTAAAGCTTGCAATGGTGGCATTTGTTGTCATCTGATGCCATTCTTATGTTTAAGGCTTTAAGCGCATTGCAGAAATTCATATCAAATGATAGTTTATTTAATCATTTCATACAGTTTGATGTTTATTTAAGGATTAATGTATATGTTGATATGGTTTGGTTCAATTTAGTTGTCTGCTGGTTAGTTTTGTGGGCATCGATTTTTAGTGGGGTTGGTTTTCCGAAGGACTCTTTTGGTGATATGTGATGTTAGTAAATTAAAATATATGTTTAAAATAGTCATTTTGTAAATTAAAAGCTGTTTTGTTTTTAAATGTACTAAACACTTCAACTGTTTTTATCGCTAAAAAAAGCACTTGTAAGCTAATTTACCAAACACTAAAAGTGTTTTGCTTTTCAACTGCTGTAAAATATGGACGTGTGTTTTATTAATGATACAAGTGTACAATATATATATAGACAGTCATAGACAGAATCACAAATGGAAAAGGATTCTATTTAAGGTACAATTATATTACAAAATATCTCTACACTCCTCCTCAAGTTGGAGCATGAGGATCCTGAATGCCCAACTTGCCCTATAAACTCTGCAATAACTATCTTCCAAGCGCCTTAGTAAACAAATCAGTAGGTTGGCTGGAAGTACCAATATGATAAGTAACAACTTCACCAGACTGAATCAAGTCACGAATAAAATTACAGTCGATGTCGATATGCTTAGTCATTTCATGAAACACTGGATTGGGTGCAATATGAAATGATGCTTGATTATCACAATATAAACGCATTAGAGTAGGATGAGCAATACCCAAAGAGCGTAGAAAGGCCTTAATCCATAATAACTCACAACAAGCAACAGTCATGGCTCTGTATTCTGTTTCAGCCCAAGAATAAGAAATAGTCGGTTGCTTCTTCGTCTTCCAAGAAACAGGAGATCCGCCAATCATCACAAAATAACCAGGCAAAGAGCGATGAGTGATCGGACAAGCTACCCAATCTGAATCACAAAATGCAGTAAGCTGAAGAGAACTCTTAGCCGAGAGAAACAAATCTTGACCAGGATGACTATTTAAATATTGCAAACTCACATAGCTGCCTGCGAATGTGCCAAACGTGGTTTCTCCATGAACTGGGCCCGGGTATGAACTGAATAACTAAGCTCCAGATGAGTGATGATAAGGTAAATGAGCTTCCCAACCAGTCTGCGATGCTGCATAGAATCATCAAACAAAGGACCATCATCTCGCACCAATTTGTGATGTTGTTCCATGGGAAAATCTGTGGGTTTAACTGCCAATGACCCAGTATCAGAAAAAATATCTAATGAATATTTCCGTTGACAAGGAAACATTCCACTAGACCTACTAGCTATTTCAATGCCTAAGAAACACTTCAGAGCACCAAGATCCTTCATATGGATACAAGAGCACAAATATTTCTTAAATTTGGTCATCGTCTCCGGAGATGAAACAACAACAATAAGATCATCAACATAAACCAAGACATGTAGAGAAACACCATCATTCAAGTAAGAAAACAAGGAGTAATCTACCTTACTCTGAACAAACCCAAAGAGGCGAAGAGCGGCTGCAAGTTTAGCAAACTAATTTCGCAGAGCCTGTCGTAAACCATAAAGGAATTTGCAAAGCTTGCAAACCAACCCAGGCGCCGGAAGTATATAGCTCAGAGGCGGACGCATGTACACTTCCTCCTCAAGATCACCATGCAAAATTCATTTTGAACATCCATATGATGAAAATCCCAACCACGAATAGCAGCAACAGCCAAGAAAAGATGAACTGAACTCATCTTGGCGACGGGAGCAAATGTCTCAGTAAAATCAGTCCCCTAAACTTGTCGATAACCAAGGACACCCAAACGGGCCTTATGTCGCTCAATAGAACCGTTAGAATTAAATTTAGTCTAATAAACCCACTTACAACCAATCTCCTTCTTGCCAGGAGGAAGATGAGCAAGAACTTAAGTATTATTCTGCTCGAGTGCATTAATCTCATTGGACATAGCCGCAAACAAATGTTTATGGTGATAAGGATCAGCAAAAGTGACCGGATCAACAACATCTGTAAATGCAGCTAAAAATCTAGAATACGAAACCAAAAAATTAGTACAAGATACATAATCAGCAATAGGGTAATGAGTACCTAAGGATAGTGAAGTAGATGGCACGAGATCAGCAGAGGGGGGGGTTTATGGAGCGAGTAGCAGTACAGATGTAATCCTTCAATTTAACTGGAGGTTGACGAAGACTAGTGCGGGGAGGATAAACTGGCCGACTAGACTCATGCAGAGAGGCCATCGGCTCAGAAGGTGGTGGCCGTACAGCGGATAAGGCTGGCTGTGTGGAGGCCGATGCCAAATTGGTGAGCTGGGACAGAGGCTGTCATGGCTCAGTCAACGCTAGCGGCGGATGACGTGACTCGGCGATGGACGGCTGTAGCTCGGGATGAGCAGGTCGCGGACCGGTCTCGGATGGCTGAGTTGGCGCATGAGCTGGCCGCGGATGATCGGTACTGGGAGGCTCTATTGGGTTGAACGACACAATAATAGAGTCATTAAAACTGACAGGTGACTGAGAAATCAGTGGATCAGAAGCTAGCGTCTTCGCAGAAATAAGTGCAAATAGGAAACAATCTTCATAAATTATTACATCCTGACCGTTAAACACAGTTTTAAGACTCCAAGACATAAACATGCCAAGCTTTCTTGTCAACAGGATAGCCAATAAAAATGCACTTTCGGCTTCTGGATGCAAACTTATCATGCGGCCATGGGAGCTGAGAAGCAAATCACAGACAACCGAACACACGGAGATGGTTGTAATCTGGTGCACGTCCGTACAAAATCTAATGAGGCGATCAGCCATCTAAAACAAGTTTTGGTGTACGATTGATGAGGTAAGCCACTGTAAGAATGCATTCTCTCCAAATGTCGATAGGCAAATGAGCTTGAAAACGAAGAGCACGAGCAACATTTAGAATATGCCTGTTTTTTTCCACTCGCCCATTTTGATGTGGTGTGTAAACTGTGGAGGTCTCAAAACAAACTCCTTCCTCGAGAAAAAATGACTCAGAGACAGGAATTCAGTTCCGTTATCAGCCCGAACCCGCTGAATGGGACGGCGGAACTGTTTCTGAACAAGTGCAAAGAACTCCTTCATCTTCAATGGTACTTGAGACTTAGAAACTAATAAATAAACCCAAACAGCTCGTGAATAATCATCAACTATGGTTAAAAATAAAAAAATTAACTAGAAGGAGGTGAACCATAAGGTCCCCAAACATCACAATGTATAAGTTCAAATAAATGAGTAGTCTTAGCAAAACTAATAGGGAAACTATTTCTAGACTGTTTTGCTCGATGACAGACCGAGCAGGGAACAGTTTTATTAAAATCACTAGTATGTAATGAAATAGTTTGGATAGAAGACAACTCCAATGAGGACGGATGCCCAAAACACTGATGCCATAAAGCAAACGAAGACACTGGCGCAGTAACGGACAAGGACGGCTGTTTAGACGGCGAAGCTCCCAATCTATGCAACCAATAAACCCTCCCCCCCCCCTTGTTGTTCACCCGCTCCAACTACTGTCATCATGCTAATATCCTATAATACACAGAATTTTCCTATAAGCACAACTAGACATTTTAAAGTAGCAGTTAACTTGGAAAACGTCAGCAAATTGCATCGTAATGCCGGAATAAAGAGAACATGAGTCAAAAAAATGTCTCCAACACGAATCTTTCCATGTTCAACAGTAGTAGAAATAAAACCCTCAGGTAGAATGACATCCACATTTTCAGCATTCTCAACATCATAAAGAAAATCCTTGTCGTCGGTCATATGATACGAAACACCCGTATCAAGAATCCAAGGTAAAGTCCTAATATATTTTCAGAAAGATTAAACTTAGAGAACATGTTTAAAACTGTACTCCACTGCTCCTTGGATAATGTCGGGCCAAAGGCGGATCGGTCAGAATCCAAGATGACGACTGCGGCGGCGCCCACAGATGGAGTAGTAGCGGCCGCGAGTTGGGCTTCGGTGAACGGTGAACCAGGGGATGCACAGGTCTTGGAATTTTCGGAAGCTTTCAGGCTTGATGCAGTAGACGATTCTCAATGAACCAATCCGGATAACCAATAATGTGAAAGAAAGTAGTAATATTAGGACCCTTTCGGCCACAATGTGTGCACTGAAGTCTCTAACGATCAATGGCGGTAGTTGGGAAGTTTCCCAGAGCAGCGACGATAGTTTTCGGGGTAGAGGTCTGAGCCTGACAACGTGCAACAAAGGCCATAGTGTCTGCCGAAGTGACAGAATCACGGGCTGAGATGACAGTCTTCTTACGCTCCTCCTGAGAGACGAGGGAGCACACCTTATCGAGTGAAGACAATGGATCATGTGCATGAATGTATGAGCGAAGAGTTGCATAGCCATTATCCAGACGGATGAGAAATTGATGAACCATCTCCCTCTCACGTTCAACCTAAACAATAGCTGCATTGGGGCATGAAACACAACTGCGTGGATGCATGTAAGCAAGTATATCATTCCACAACTTCTTGGAACGACCGAAGTAGACATTACAGTCTGACCATTCGGATGACAGTTGTAAATGTCAGCACGAATCTGACACATGCGTGGGCCATTCTCAACCGAGAAACACTGATCAAGATCATTCCAAAGTTCCTTAATCGAATTATAATAAGTAACAGCAGAACGAACAGATGGATCAAGCGTCTGAACAATCCAACCAATGAGCATAGATATCAAACTATTCCAATAATTAGTTAAAGGTTCACCAGAGAATGGATTGGTAATAGACCCATCAATAAAACCAAACTTACGTCTAGAATCAAATGCATTGAGAATAGCAGTACTCCAATTATTATAATATCACCATTCAAAATCACAGAAGTAATAAACAAACCTGTGTGATCTAAATGATGAACATAGTACGGATGAGGCAAGGCTATGGAAACCCCGGTACAGCGTCGAAAATCAAGGTTGGTCGAACCATTGGCGCCAAGTAGAAGCTGGCAGAGGGCACGACGAATGGCGGCGACATCATCTAGCTGCGGTGGATCTTCCAACGGCGCTGGATCAGCGGCAGGGACGACGGGCGCGGCGGGAGCAAGAGAAGCCTCAGTCTCGGCATCGAGGTTCTTAATCAAAAGCTTATTTATGGGATCCATCGGACAGAACTAGCGCGCGGATGAAGATAGCGGTTGCGCGTGAGGGCGACACGGACAAGACGCGGCAGCGTGTGGACTGAGCGACAGAAGTTGCTGAACGGAACTGGCAATGGCGACAGCGGCAGCATGCTAGATGGAACTGACAGCGGTGGCAGTGCTGGATTCCCGACAGCGATGACGGTGAAAATCACGGCGGCGGTGAACGGAGAAAAGAGGGCGGCGGCGGTCTTTTAAAAGTGAGGAAATTTTTTAGGGTTCTCAAGATTTAGGCTCTGATACCATGTAAAATATGAAAGTTTGTTTTATTAATGATACAAGGGTGCAATATATATAGGCAGTCATAAACAGAATCACAAATGGAAAAGAATTCTATCTAAGGTACAATTATATTACAAAATATCTCTACATCTGTTTCTTCTCACAGATAAGCAGAAGTCAGCTTTGCTTATAAGCTCAGCCCTGTCAAATAGAGCCATAGTAGGGCCATCAAACGGGTGATTTGGATCAACCCATTATCCAAATTCAATTAATATATTATCAAATGAATCATTATCCAATTAACTCATTTATTAATGGGTCATAATGAGTTGGGTTATTAAATTTATAATCCATGGGTAACTTGTAGGATAGCTCATATGATCCAATGGGTTAAATATTAATCTAATAACTCGGAGAAAGTCTCAGGAAAGCCAGCTTATAGGCAATCCACAGTGGTTTTTACCTTAAATGTTGTAATTTTTTTTATAAAATTTAAATATTGTATTCTAAAACTTAAAACAAGTAATACTATGTATTTGAATGTGAAAATATAAAAATATATAATATAAAAAATTATTTTCTAAATTTCTAAATTGAATATGTAATTTAACGAATGCAATGTATAAGGTAAAAAATAAGTGGCATGTCCATAAACTTATGGACAGACTGCTAGTCAGGAGATCCACTCAATAACTTATTATCCAATAAGTTATTGTAAAATAAGTCATTATGGAATTAACCCAATAAGTTATAATTCAACCTTTTCTCTCTATTCTTTTTTCCTCAGTCTCGAGTTAGTCAATTCAGGTTTCAATCTCGAGTTAGTAGGGGTGGGTTTTGAGTTAGCGTTAGTCATATTTAGATATTTTAATCTAGGTTATCGGGTTGTGTTCCAGGCTCGAGTTGTCGAATCAAATCGAAACCGAAAAAACCCTTAGTTTCATCTCGACTCGTTTAAAATATCCCGAGCTCGATTTTGGCTCAAATTCGATTGAACCTCTTAAATGTTGGTTCAAGATCGGGTTCGAGTGAAACTATTTTGGATCGAGTTTGTATTCGAGTTTGATAGAACCTATAAAATCTTGACGCGAGCTTGTGTTTGAGCTTGAACTCGTCCATGATTAAATATATTTTACAATTTTCTACATACATAATAATATATTGTTTCTAATAAAAATATATATATATATTATGTTGGCTTGATAATCTCGACAAAGTTAAAGAATAGTATTAGTTGAGCTCAATTTCAAATATTGTTCGATCTCGGCTCGAGTTTGATCTAATCGAATTCGAGCTCGGATGGTTAAAATATCTTAAGCTCGAGTGAAACTGAACAATTCTTAATTTGAGCTCGACTAGTTTAACATATCTTAATCTCGACCTCGGCTTGATTTCAATCAGACTTGTAAAATTTGGGTCGAAGTCGAGGTCGAATGAAATTAATTTAATTCGATCTTGAATAGATTACGGATGTAAATGAGTCGAGTCAAACTCAAATAGCCCTTAATGCGAGCTCTCCTCATTTCAAGCTCAAGCTCGACTCGGCTTTGAATGAGCCGGTAAAATTTTGGCCTGAACTAAAATTTGAATGAAATTAATTGTGCTTGAGCATTAACTTGAACCATGATTAAATGTATTTTTCTTTTTTACAAACATTAAAAATATAAATATTATATATATTATGTTGACTCGACGAACATTACGAACAATATTAGTAATCTCGAGCTCGAATACTATACAAACTTGCCTCAAGCTCAGTTTAATCAAATTCGAGTCAAGATTTGACAAAGTTGTTCGCGAGTTTTTTGCGAACAAGTCGGCTCCTTAATTTTCACCCCTACTCCTGATTTATAGCTATGTTTGTTTACAATCCAATTAAATAAATTTTATTCAACTAGTCATTTAATTAATTTTGACCCAATGGGTCATTTATCACATTACCCAATTTACTGAAATTTTAACTCAACTTGTGAAAAAATGTTATCTTATGATAAGAAATTATCCACGTATCACGCGTTACTCAACCCAACACAACCCGATCCAAAATTATCTAATAAGTAACCTGTTATTCAACCCAAATCAACTAAATAATTACAACAAATTACATCCATTAACCCTATAGGTGATTATCTAATAAGTCCCACAAATAAAAATTGTAAATGGATAGAGGTTATTAATCCTTTTGACGGCCCTAGGTTGCAGTAGCATCCAAAGTTCTTCTATAAGTTCATTAGAGTGTGAAAAGGAGAAACTTGTTTTGAAAAAGAAAAAACTCCGACAGAGATAAAAGAGAGAACTTTACTACAATTCAAGTGATCACATATCACCTATTCTTTTTGTTGTAGTAGAATTGAAAAGGAAAAATAAATTGCCTCAAAAGACCCATACATAAAAATCTAGCTATCTTGTTTGTTGTGATGGTTGACTTCATTTTTGCATGTCGGTTTGTGGTCGACTCCCATCTCCAAGGAGTCGTCTGTGACTCCTTTAATGTTGTGTGGATCTCCCTTGTTTTTCCGATAAATTGCATATAGTATCAACTGAATTGTTCCCAATCCGCACCCAAATCCGTTTGGTATCTGTGGAAGAGGAGAACAAAAACAGAACTACTCGCTTATGAACTGATATCATTCTTTTATATGGTTCACATAACTCCACCGGTCTTCACTTGATTAAAATAGATTAAGTTTAATTATAAAATTTTATTGATATAATTAGTAGGAATATTATCCTATGAAATAGTTATTGATATATTATAATGTATGTAATAAAATACTAACTTAATTATATATAATGGTAAAAAAGGTCTATTATTATATCAGAAATTTTTATAAGTTAGCTAATGTTGTATGTTAAGTTGTTGGACAAATCATCCACAAATCACTCTTAACTTCTTTAAAAAAAAAACCTCACTTTATTAAATATAGAGTTCACTTTATTAAATATAGAGCTTATAGAACAAGTAGCCGAATCTGATTTGCCCAACACTTTAATATACAACATTTACTAACATATAAATTTTTGTGATTATTATAGCGTAGAGTTCATTCGATACTTCCTCCGATCCACTAACCTGCATTGATTTATTTATTTATTTTTATCTTTTATCAATGACTTATTCCTTTTTTGGCACAATTTCATTTATTTTCATTCACTGCTTTTTCTCTCCCTAATATAATCTCATCTTTCTTTCTATATTAAAAAAAATATGGAAAATAGAATATGCAATTAATTAGAAATCATATAAGGAACTAGTGGCCTTAGATACTCACAGCAAGGAAAGGGTCCCTCCCAATGAGTCCGTAAATGAACCAGGAAGTGCCACACAGGAAAACAAAGAGGGACAAGAAGAAGGGCATAAATTCCACACTCTTCGTCTTTATTACCATTCTCTGCACATTAATGGCAATTTCCACAATCATTATAATCAAGAGAGAACTAAATTAAAATTCAATGTAATATTAATAAGCAATCTTACCATAACTGAGAGAGGCGAAGCGTACATAATAATGGAGAAGATGGTTGCAGCAGTGCCGCAGAAAAGCTTCCTCCCGTTTCCATGGAGGGCCAGCATTGAGACCAGAGCCACCGCTCCGAAAACAGTGAGGATGAGGGCAAGGAGTCCACCAATTTTAGCCTTCTCCTTTTTGGGTGCAAATACTAGGAATATCAACACGTAAATCCCTTCTATTCCTCCCCCTGCTCCATTGATAACTGTCACCAATATGTTGTTTGGCGAAACGAAAGGCAACCCATACCTAAAATTTATTCACTTAAAATGTCAGAGTATGTATGAAATTTTGTACAAGCTTATGGCAATGGGACGTGGTGGGTATGGATTATGTTACCTTCATATCCATGCTCATCTAAAATTTTGATACTCATACCCGTCTTATTACTTATGGCGGGTACAATATTAAAATCTACAACTGCCCATTGGGTAATATCTAAATCCACCCTTCCCCTATCACCCACTTGGGTTTTCATACTCCCTTCAAATCCATTTTATTCACCTCATTTATATCTCCAAAAAACACCTAAATTTTACATTAAAATGACTAATTTTAATAGCAAAAGTTTAATAATATTTACATGAAAATATTATATGTGAAACATGTACATTATGGATAAATAATAGTTTGTTATATAATAAATTAGTATGTACATAGCGGGTATAGTAAGGCTGGGCGGGTATGAACTAATATCCATGTCCGGCCCACTACCTATGGCGAGTATCAATTTCTATACGCATACTCGCCTCACCCCTATGAAAACTACATCCATACCCGCCTCATTGGGGCGGATGCGGGGCAGACCTCCACCAAAACCAGACTCACTGTCTTCCTGCACTGCATTTGTTAAATTACATATTAAACTTACAAACTTTGAAAATATATTTTTATATTTCACATTCAAATACATATTATTATCATTTAAATTTTATAAATGAACTGTTCATAATTTTATGGAAATACAAAGACTGTCTTGAAGAAATAGTAAATGAAGATAAAATTAACTTACCATGCAGAAAGCAAGCAATTGAGCATAGTCATGACATACGGTATGCCGGAGAACTGCTCAGTGGATCTTTTCACCACCACCCTTTTGAATGTTATCCTATATATATACATACATATATATATATAGCATCAATACATTAAACCATGACTCATATATACTCATAATTAAAAGACCAGTTAATAAATGAAACAGATTAGAGAGGAAAAATTGTAGTAGAAATATTCTTACGTTGGTGCCAAGAAGAGGAATAAACCAAAAGCATTTCCTGTTACGAAAAGAAACATGATGTCATGAACCAAACATTAATGAACTCAAGGAAAAACATTAAATGGGGAACTCCTCACAAAGAAAAGGGAAAACACAGAAATTGCACTCACCAAAAACTCCAAAAACTGTGTGCAAAATACTAACCATGGTTTATTATATCCCACCTCTTTGTTAATGTAGTAAGGAACAAGGGCAATATCTCAGATGAGCTAATTACGAAAAAGATAAGACTAAATGCAGTATAGCATGAGCTAGGACTTGAGGATATGGCGATGGATACAGCTGGGAATTGGCAAGAATACACGAATCAAGAAAAGGGGGTTTATATAGATAAAATATTAGTACATGTGATATATAAATAAGAAATAACCTGAAGCAATTACTTAATTGAAAAATAACGTACCAATTTAAGCTACACACTTTGCTTTTCATCAAAAAACTTGAAAAATATTTGATCTTTAATAATTTTCATTAAGAATAATTAAAATTTGCGAAAGGGGATATTTTGAAAATATACTTGACAAGAATCTAATAATTTATCACACGATAATATTTATACTAATACACTAATTTACTTTTATGGTTAAATTTAAGAAATTTTAACTAAAAAAATAGTTAAATTGCAGTTTGAAATGAAATAGATATATGTTTATAGGGTATGCTTTTAAAATTTATTCATTTCAAGTTGCAATTTAACTATTCATTCACTTAAAATTTCTTAACTACAATCATAAAATTAAATTGATATAGAAGTATAAAAACTATTGTGTGATAGCTTGTTAGATTCATTCTAACATATATTTTGAGAATATCAACGTTTTACAAGTTTTATATATCATTAATGAAAGATATTAACGATCAAATATTTTCAAGTCAAAGTGTGGGAATTTGAAATGGGAATATAAATAATGATACCATGATGTAAGATATAGTTATATTTAGTATAGTATGTATATTTCAAATATAAAAGATTATTAATAAATTGATTTTTATTATGTAATTGAAGTTATTGATAATCAACAGAGGAGAGGAAATAACATTTTGGAGGGGAAGGAAGTAGCAGATAGGATAAGTAAGGTGTAATGGTGGATGAGGGCTGGTGCATCCTTATCCTGATTAAGTTGTTACCAGAATTGTGTATGATCTCTGCATCCATTTCTTATCTCATCATTTAATTTCTGTCGCAATGCAGCAAGAGCAGAGCAGAGCAGCTGTATGGGGGCTTGGTCATACTTCTAACCGCGGCCGGTTTCTTGGTCGCGCACTTTCTACACTCGAAACATAAACAATTCTATTTTTTTTAGTTCGTCTTTTGAAACACGATATTTGCATAAATCATTGAAAAATTAGGGTTTAAAGCATAAATTAAAAGAAATGAAAATAAAATTTTTGGATTGCATAAATTGAGTTGTAAACATTCTAACTACTATACGTTGAATAATAAATTTTTAATATTACAACTAACACTTTTTACCATTTTTATTTTAGTTAAGTCTCGTCTATTCATAAGGGATAATCTTTCCGAAAATTTGGCCCTTTTTTTAAAAAAATTCTGTTGGAGAGTTAGGCAGCATTAATGTAGTGCTACTCTATCCATCACGTTCCATTTTATTTTTCCATTCAGCCATTGCCTTCTATAATCCATTTCCTCATCTCAACCAAATGTTATGTCATTATGTTTTGTTATAGAAGTAATTACTCCCGAGACTTCAAAACATGTGTAATTTGTCCTCTAAGTACAAAAATAACGTTTTTAATAACACTCAAATATTTAATTTTGATTATTGTCCTCCAAAGGCTTTTTTTTAACAGAAGGAAAGGAACAAAACAAGGATGCGACTCAAACTTATGGATCTCTTTGCAATTAATTGTGGTTTTTATCATCATCTATAATAAACATCACTTCTTAGTTTCGTAGTTAGAATCTCATTTACAAACTTTATTTTATTTTAATAAATGAAACTTTAATTATGACTCTTCCTTCGACTTCTTTAATACTAGTACTTGCTTTAAATTGTATTTCATATTAATACATTTTTCTTCCGAGTCTTATCCAATCATTCTATCACTTGTTCACAAATTCAATTTCATCTATTCAAATATAAAATTAACCATGCCACTTATATATGTATGGAGAGAGTATAAAATTAATACTTTAAATTATACTTGAATCCACTAAGATAAAATAGACCTTAAATGTTTTCCTTTTTTCCTTGAATTGAGTGTTTTTTGTTCCAATCCTACATGAGCTGTCAAAGCTTTTTTTTTTTTTTGAAACGCGTCAAAGCAGTTAAGACACATGCCAACAACTTATCTCTACAAGTCAAACATGGACCCATATTGTGTTACATTAATATTGAAACAAAAACTCTCTTTTTTTAATGAGAAAAATGTTTTTATAACCCTACATACTTATACTTGACATAAGTGTCAATATAACCCTCAGATAATTTTTAGTGCAGATATAACTCTACCTAGTTGATGTAAGTGTC
>JAULKM010021749.1:0-14166 GCA_032355605.1 Rubia tinctorum
AATTACCTCGTCTCACAGAATCCTTATTATAAGTGACAAAAGCGATAAAGTCGCTCTCAACTCTAATAATAGAAATTAAAGGTAAAATAGAGTCTTCAAAGCATTAAAGTCTACTAAAATGAGTACAAAAAGATCCAAAAATTACCATATAAAATGGACACATCAGACTGCTATGAACATGTGGAAACATTAGTATTATAAACTACATGCTGCTGAAATTTTTTGTATAGCTTATGCATTTATTAAACATGTACAACATGAACTAAACTTTGCACATGTTACACTAAAAATAGTATTTATTATAGTGATCAGAACAAAGCTTTTATAAGTTTATAATTCTAAGTAACTTCTTGTAGATTTTGCATGAATCACATTAGAACATGAATGTCTTACATTATAAACTGTATTCATTATTTGATACAGGTGCAGATTTTCCAAATTTAAATGAAATAGATGTCAGTGAAAATCTTATCGGTGTAAAAGCGAAAAATCTTGAAGTTATACATGCTCTATATAAGAAGCATGCAAATGCTATTGGTTTCAACTACATGAAAGATTGTCAACGTCTAAACAGCAAAAGGCGAATTCTCGAAAAGTACTACAAGTGCTCTTTTGGAGGAAAATCGAAAAAAATTAGAAACTAGCATTATCAGCCATGTTCCTTGTGTGGATGATGAAAGTAATTCTACAAAAAAAAGAGGAAGAGAAAGGACCTGATCACAAAAACAAGATGCCTAGCTAAAATTAGTCAAGCTTGAGCACAATTATTACATTGTAGCTCACCACAACACCGTACACAACTATGAGTTAACAAGACTAGCTTGACAATATCTCCGTAGGAGTGAACGGGGGATTAGGGAAGACAAAGAAAATGACAATACATCAATGGAACAAGCACGTTTTAAACCTAATGTAGGATATAAATACATGACTTTTGAAGCTGGGAGAGAAGAAACTTTATGGCATAAGATGAAAGACCACCTCAACTTTGTGAGTCGACTTGGAATGAAAGAATTGAAAGTGGAGATGCTCAGAAAGTTGTTGATATACTCTTGGAAATAAATGACAAGGACATATTTCTTCATTAAAGTCAAGTTCGACGAGGAGACAAGCCTATCAGCAGTATTTTGGAGAGATTCAATGATATTGGAGGACTACAAACTCTAAGGGGATGTCACCATATTTGACACTACATATAGAACAAACAAGTATAACTTAATTTGTGAGCCAGTTGGAATCAACAATCACTGGAACATAACAATGTTTGCTTGTGCTTTTATTGCAAATGAGTTGGCTGATACTTTTGTGTGGCTCTTCAAGACTTTCAAGAAATCAATGGAAGGGAAGGAACCTGTCAAAATATTCACAAATTAAGATCATGCAATGGGCAAAGCAATAAATGAGGTATGTTATGAAAATTTGTTACTTACAGATTTGAACCTTGAATATGGTCTGTTAGAAACTGCAGCTGTTACCTTACAATATGTATTAAATAACTTATAAACTTTACTTGTTACTTAAAAAACATGTTTCCTAAAAATTATGCAACTTCAGACTTTATTTTACTTACACATCTAAAACTGAATAGAGAATGTTAGACTCATATGTTAGCTTACAGTATGCATAACTTATGTTATATGAAAAATTAGTTACTTGTAAATTCATGTATTAATCAACTTTCATTTCCGGGTACAACTTTCAGGTCTTCAAAAACACAAAACATAGGTTGTGCTTATGGCACATAAAATAGAATGCAACACAACATTATGGGAAATTGAAGAAAGATGAATCATTCAAAAACGCTTTAGACTATAGTATGAAGGGATGTGCTGATCCAACTGAATTTGAAGAGAAATGAAGCTCAATGATTGCCAACTACAAGCTGGAAAATAGCATATGGTTTCAACGGCTACACAACATTCGTGAGAAATGAAGCACGACATTCAGCAAAGATATTTTCTCTGCCAACATTCTATCATCACAAAGGAGCAAAAGCACCAATTACGCCCTATGTTTCAGTGCAAACAAAAAAACTACACTATCTCACTTCTTTGAGCTCTTCAACCAAACAATCAAAAAGTGAGGGAGAGATAAAGCAGGCCAGGAAAATACATGTGCAAAAGCAAAGCCAACTTTTGAAGAGAAAAAAGAAGAAGATATGTTTACATTCAGAACATTTAATACCGATATATTAATTTTCATAGAACCCAGAAATGTTAACTTACAATGTGCATTTGTTTCCCAACTGTTGGGCATGTACATGTTTGGTTAAACATGCTGAAATGTTTACACCCTTGCATTGTATAAATGATTCAAAAAAGAATTTTCACTAACAATGGCAACTAAAGTCAAGGAAGTGTTCTCAGAACCACCATCAAGAAAATATGAAGTCACCATAGAACATGATGAGTCTAAATATGAGACAGTCGAGTACAAAAATGAAGACAGACTAGTTGAAGTACAATGCAAATGCAAATGTTTTGAAGTGTCAGGTATGTTGCGCTTTCACATTCTTAGAGTATTTTACCTCAACTTTATCACTGAAATCCCATAGAAGTACATTCTCAAAAGATGGACAAAAAGGCCAAAACAAAAATATGGAACAAGGTTCTTGGTTAAGGAAAACAACAATAAAAAACATCAATGGTGCTGTTTCATGGAGGAATCCTATGTCCAGCAAATGCTAAAATTTAGTTCTGAACAGCGAAAGAAATTCAGAAGCTAGAATAACCCTTGAAGTGATTTTTGAAACATGTTCAGCAAGAATAGAAAAATTGCTGGCTTCAAACCAATGCCACTGAACAATCAACCACAAGTAGCCAGTGCAACTCCACAATAACAAGTACACCTAAGGTACTTGATCCAGCCCAAGTGAAGACAAAAGAAAGAGGAAAAAGGCTGAAGTCAGGCTTGGAAAAGAAGAAAAAAAAGGAAGAAAACGACTGAATTTGGCACAAAAACACCGGATGTAAGGACACTGTAAAAGTATGATTGTTTAACATATGTGTTGCATTTATTTACATGTATATTGTATCTGTTTTTCATTAACTTGAAAGATTGTATTACACTGAATGACATATTGTATTTATCGACTTACAACTATAACTTATTAATTTATGACTTGCATTTGTTTTTCTTACCCAAAAACCAACATTTGTTAAGCGACTTGCATTCTGTTTCACATAATTTTAGTGATACGAAATCATTAAGTATATGTAGAATAAGTTGGCTTACAACCATAATTTATTAACCCATCAATTGCATTTATTTTCGTATATGCTCAGCTAATCATAACAATTAAACACGGTAAATAACTAAAATGTAATTTGGTGTTAATAAGAATAAAAATAGTGCTTCTTAACATTCAACACGCATTTTTTTCAAACAACCTTCAGCCATAAAACAAATCCGTAAAACAGCGTCTCAAAGTCGCTTAAGTTGTATCACCCATAAACCAATCAGTCTCAACATAAGCTGATTACAAATCATCCAAAAACAATTAAAAACATCAACTTCAAAGCTGCACATCATCAAGTCCTTCAATCCCAAGGGAGAATAAAGGAATCGAGGAACGGGTTTTCCTCAAGAATTCTTCAACAATCCTATCAACCAACTCAGGCGTGGTTGGGTCTTTAATACTTATAGTGTGCTCTTGACATACTTGAGATCTTCATTTGCTCCTTCTTGTTGTGGTTGTGGCTGTGGCTATGACTGTGGTTGTGGTTGTGGTTGCACAATGGGACTGGCATTTGCTCTCTCAAGATTTTGCACCAAAGCTCGAGTAATAACCTCCATGTCTCGTTTGAAAACGGGACAGGCCATATGCACAGGCTGAGAGGAAAGCACAAAGGTCAATCAAACAAACAATCAGAAACTGTTAAAAAAATATGAACTACAAGCTGCAGTAGTTTAACTAAAACCAGCATTAGTTTTAAAACAACATGCACTATTTTTAAACAAGTGTTAGAAAAAAAATACAAAAAAACTTACATTACTGGCAGCTTTGTAAATAGCTTCATTCGTTATCATACCACTTGGAATGCGATACGAAATGATTCATGGCTCCTGAGCAACGCCATCAAATGCAACAGTTCGAGTACGAAGCCCCTCACGATCAACATTCTCATTACGAATTTCCTCGGATTCTTGGCTGCTACTTTTCTCTTTCTCTTGCTTGCTATCCTTGTTCAAAGGAACCCCACCCTCAACCATAACTCCCTTATCATACACCATCTTCTTAAGAAAAATAACTCTCTTCAACAAAGATTTGTTCGACCAGTGCATGTACAAGGGAAATCTAGTAGGGGCAGGCAGACCTTTAAAGGGAAACCGATAAATGTATGCCAACAACAATACAAACACATAGCCACTAACAGAAGACACATTTTTACTACCAGATTTAAAGTTATCAACACCCCCACACAGACAATCCAGCCATATTTCTAGTCGTCGGGGCAAAAAAAGTACACATCACATACATAACAAAGTACCTCTCAAACTGATCACCACCATCAGTCAGTTTAATAATCTCATCAAAAAGATTCATGTAAGTGATATTGCCATATTTATCGGCACCTAACTCAACCCTTCATCTATCTCTAATATTCACATCCTTAGAGACACCCCTCCTATTGTTCTTGACCAGCCTCACATCACATTCCAGAATCCTAGGAATGCAAAAAATGTCATACACATCATCAGGGGTAATAATATACCTCGAACCGGCTACTTATTGAATACACCCCACATGATAAAATCTCTCAACCAACTATGTGATGATTCCACAGGGAGGGACGAAATCTCAAAGTGAAGAAGCCCACCAAAACCTATTTCTTCAACATCTTTCTTTTCCTCAGGATTTAGCGAACCAATGATGTACTTCAACTTCGAAGGACGCCAGGCACTAGAGAATTTCTTTGCAACCTAAAAAAATTGAATATGAAAATATTCAGCATACACAACTTCAAAAGTTAATAATAAATTCAGGATACTAATACACTAATATATGCAAAACATAATTTTAGATCTAATAAAAAAAATAATTTTTAAACAACCAGTCACAGTATCTAGTACAACATGAATATTAACATATGAAACATTTAAGCAAATAAATACAATTTGTAAGATAACACTAAACACAAACATGTTTTTATTGGAAATAACATTTAGATAGGCGTTAGTAAAAAATAAACTATGAATATTAACATATGCAACATGTAAACAAATAAATACAGTTTCTTATCAACATGTAAGAAAACTAGAAAAATGACTGAAAATATACAAAGTATAAATAACAAATAACACCTTAATATTAACATATGCAGCATCTTATGAAACAAATACAGGTTGTAACATAAGCAAAGAATATTGAGAATAGAAAAGAGAAAAAAAACTTACGTGTTACCCTTCTCGTCAACACGTTCAACGACCTGCTTCTTCGTACGATTACGCTGCTATTTGCAGGTCTTCCATCAGCAACAACACCTTCGTCAACAGACACCATTTTCCCAGAAGCCGGTGATCCACCAACCACACTATCAGCTTTCCTCTTCACACCAAATTTTTAACTACCTTTAACATCTGACTCCTTCGACTTTGCCTTCAGTTTCTCACTAGACTTAGCACCATCTTGTTTCTTTTTCTTCTCAACTACTTCTTATCCAACTCATCAGCTGCCGACTTCCCAACTACTTCCTTCCTCTTCTTCTTCGACTTCACAGAAGGAGACTTCTGCTTCTAACTTTGAGACACTACCTTCATTTTCTTAGCAGCTGGGGACATTTTCTTCTTCTGTTCTTCAAAATCAATGACCACAGAAGGTGCAGCTTCCACCCTAACAGATTCCCTCTCATTCCTATTTAACATATTCAAACCACCAACACACTCCTCAAAAAAAATGCATCAAATTGACCATCAATTTCTTCTGAAAAATCCTTCCCCTCGACACCCTCAACACCACTAACACCACTAGAACCACCTTCAACACCACCTAAGCCTACACCATCAACAGACCTAACAACTTCACCATCAACTCCAACCCCTCCACCACCAGCACTAACATTTTCAATCATTGAATCCAAAATATCAGTAACAGCTTCCCTCACTACCCCAACTACCAAACAACCTCCAACCTCACGAACCACCTCACCAGCCACTAAACCCCCGGCCTCAACAACCACCTCACCAACCATTGAACCCCCAGCCTCATCAACTCCAACTGCCTCTCTACTCATTTAAACTACATCACTCAGCAAAGTGTCATAGTCAAAGTCTATAAATTCTTGGGTTGATCCACCTTCACCGGACTGCAATTTCTTCACAGTAACTTTTAACCTTTTCTTCTTTGGCTCATTAGGGGTATCAACAACAGAAACCTCTAGGGTAACAACACCATCAATCCCCGTAGACCTACGTGTCAATGAGGCAACTACACAACAAAACAAAAGCAAAACATGTATAAGCACATTACAAAAAACAGACATAATCACATAAATATAATACAATGTATAAATAAAATAAAACAACCTCCCGAAGCGTAGGACAACTGAATCTTCTTCAGCTCAATTTGAATTGAAGGTTCATCCTTCTTTTTGGATTTCCTCACAAGTGGCACAATATCTAAACACCATAACACATTAGGATATATAACAACTCAAAATAAATAAGTAAATAAATGTAATACAAAAAAAATTACAATCACCTTTAATTTTTTAGGTTTAGAATTTTGAAATATACCTTCAACTCCTCCAGTAAAATCTAAAAAAAATCATATGCACAGTCAGGAACAACATATGCATAAATTATTAAATGACAGTCAATAAGCAATCTAATCTAAGACACATAGAGTATAACAAACTAATGCATAAAGTATACTAACATATGCAAATTCTAATGAAATAAATACATGCTATCAAATAAGAAGAATAAAAGTACGAAAAATAATTTCATAGTTTTTCAAAACATATGCACAACATAACTAAACTAATGCACATTATAACAACCAGTAGCTATCATACAGTAAAAATAAAATAAGAGAGTAACAAACTAATACGTATGTTATATTAACGCATGCAACTTCTAAAACAAACAAATGCATGTTAGAAATAAGACTCAAAACATGCAAATTTGACTTACAAGTAAATAAAAACATACTCTAAAAAAGTCAACAACAACAAGACTGGAAAACACACGTACACATACAACAAGAAATAAAACATGCAAAAATCAAAATATTCAAAATGAAAAACAAAAAAATGAACCCGGAGAAGGAGAATGTTGAGTCAACTTCTCTTGTTTAGGAGAAACGTCTCTCTTTCCCTTTGTGATATCAGCACCTAGGGATGATCATGGGTCTGGGACCCGACCCAGACCCACAGGGTCTAGACCCATTGGATCGGGTATGGGTCCAAAAAAATAAGACCCATCGGGTCCGGGTCCGGGTCCGGGTTTTTAGATTCGGGTTCGGGTCTGGGTCAAAAATACTAAGACCCAGACCCAACCTAGACCCAGACTCGTAGACCCATATATGCCTAACTATATATAATTTAACCCAAATTTCTAAATTACTTTCATACACCCTTTGTGTTTTTATTTCAAATTCAACTAATAATATGTATTGTATATTTTTTTTGAAAAAATATTTTTAAAACATATTGAACTTCAATTATTTTCATTTAATATAATGTATATTTTATTTTGTGAAGAAAACAAAATAGAATTTTAGACCCATTTAGGACCCATTTAGGACCCAAGACCCATTTAGACCCATAGGGTCTGGGTACGGGTCTAAAATTTTTAGACCCTACGGGTCCGGGTCGGGTCCGGGTCTAACTAATTTTTCTTAGGGTCGGGTCTGGGTCTTATTAGACCCGACCCATGACCAACCCTATCAGCACCTGCTTTAGGAGGAAGACCTTCAGCTTTACCCTTCGCCCTACCCATAAACTACAAAAAAAAAAGCAAAAAATGCATTAAATCAGTACGGAAAACCTTTATTAAATATAAAATAAGAACACCATCAATTATTGAAACCTAGAATCATCAAAATGTAGAAGAAACGAAAAACTTAGCGATTTCAATCCCTGAAAAAGATGAGGATGTGTAAAATAAAGTCGATATCATGATGAAGTTGAACGACAAATAAAATGCACAAAACAGCAATGAATTCGGTGAAGAAAGGGCAAGAAAATTGCAGAAGAACAATGGCGGAAAGCAGAGAAAAAGTGAGAGAGAGAAAACGAAAGGTAAAGTGAGAGAGAAAAAGTGGAGAATAAAGGTAATTTGAATAACCGCTGCAAAAAAGAAAACAAAAAAATAAAATTTATGTAACTTCCCTAATTTCTAATTAATTACATCTGAACCTCATTTTACAAATCAGTCTCTGGCCTGTCCATAAGCTTATGGGCAGGCCGTCTTTCTTGAGATTTTCTCTTTATATAAATGATGGACACGCAGAATAAATGCTACGCATTTACATAAAATACAAACACAATGCACACATTGAGTAATTCAATATTTACTAACATAACCATACCTACTTATTTGAGTAAGTGCCAATACAACCTTAGATAATTTTTAGTACAAAATCAAATCTAACTAGTTAAAGAAAGTTCCAGTATAATCCTAAGACATCATTATTAGTGTTGACCGACGTTGATCACATATAAAATGACTAAAAATCCCTTTGATCGCAGAGGATCCGCTTTGTGTCTCCTGTGAGTAGATGTCCACACCAGCACCACTCCCTTCAGTTATGTGCGCCCTTGGTCAACCATTACCAATGAGCTCAGTCCCAATACCAACTTTAGTCGCATCCCCTCAGTCCCCTCTGAGGAGTCTCAGCCGCAACCCCTCAGTCCACTCTGGCGAATTTCACCGGCGTCTAGTCGAACGCGGGTGACTAGTAGAGATTATCATCACTTCATGCAGACGCAAACTCCAGAAATCCCTGTTCACGCCATCTCTGGCCGTGAGCCACCAGCAGCCACTCGCAACAGTCGCCGGAGCTTCAACTCCTTCAGTCTCGCCACCAGCGTTCTCCTTCCTCCGGCGAGCTTTGTCACCACCCTACCCCTGCATCCAGCCCCACTGGGTGGCTCTGGTTTTACTGCCTTAGTGCTGGATGGCTAAGTCACACGTTTGCTGGTGGTGCTCCATCCGCACAGAGGCGAAGCCGCTGCAGCTTGGAGAAAGAGGTGGCAGATTGTTGAGAAGGAGAAGGAGAAAGAAATTGAGGAGGAGAAGAAGAAACAAATAAGTGAGAATAAAGAAAATAATAAGAAGATAATGGTTTGAGGGTATAAATGTTATTTCCTTCTTTTTTATTTTTAAAATCTTTTCAGAGGGGTAAAATAGTTTTTTTATCGAATTCCAACCTAAATCTACCATGATGGGTACGTTTGCACTTACACTTATAATATGTAAGGTTATATTTGCACTTTCAATTATTAAAATAATGTATTAGCTCTTTTATAGATTGGGTAGTTTTTTTTAAAAAAAAATTATTAAGCAGTGAACTGATTCTCATTAAGATTGATGGTGCATATTACAACTTATTACAGATCGGGCAAGTATGTGAGCCTCGTTCACAAAAACTCTACGTACCTAAATAATTTCCCATTTAGAGAAAGTCATACCTAGGACTTTTGTTTTTCTAACTAGGAGTCTAACGTCCGGTGATATATCCATATAGTTATTTATTAGACGCAGTACATTTTCACAATCCGTATTGATTTTTTATTGAAGGAATGTTCTCGAGGCTTACTTCCTTCATCTCTTTCAGAATAGCTATTAGTTCTGCTTGGATAGCTGATAATGCCCTAATGGGTTCCACTCCTTGCCACTGTCGGTTCGGCTCTTGATTGGTCGCGCACTATGCCACTACCCCTTTTCCAGACTTTTCACAAAAGGCATTATCCATTTGTATTCAAGTACCATTTAAGTGGGAGTTATATGATGTATCTCCTCCCTTCTATATTAGTTCAATATCCCCTGCCATGACAGACACCTGACTTGGTTCCTCGTGTGGTATGGTTTGGTGATGCATTCAGTCCTCCCGAGGGGAGTTGTTGGTCGGGTTGGTCGTCCCTTGGTTTCTCTCAACCTCTAGGTGGTTATTCATTATTATGGCTTATATATGTTCAATGGTCAAGTTTACCCGTTCCATTGTTGCCTTATTCCCTGCACACCAGACTGGCCAAATGATAATGCATGCAAGTTCTTTGTCCTCGTTATGTGGGGCTATTTTGAGCCATAGCTAGAGCTACACTCCTAGAGATAAAGTTGGTGTCTTGCTAAATTCTAGACCGTGCCTGCTGCAATGCCTTACCCGTCTTGCATAATCTATTCGAAGATCATGCGTTCCATTGACTCCTCACATTTTGAGCATAACTGGCACTTTGTTGATACATTTATACCCATTTTCGGTAGGTTTTGAGTTGTTGGACACGCCCATTGTGTCATTCTCCATATGAATGATAAGATGTCAAATGCATATATTTTCTTAAGCATTTAACATATCTTTTGTTAGCTTTTTGTTGGAATATTCCTAGATTTAAGTAGGTTTACACCATAAGGGGTTTAGATAACCTTTTTCAATTTTTGTATCTAACTCTTTCATTTTGTAACCTCTTTTGAGTCGAATGGATTTTTGGTCCTTACGATCATCTAGATTCCTTTTGTGAGCTTAATTTGTAGATTTTTTGTAGCACTTTGGAGCATTTTGGTTAAGGTCATTCTCAAAGACGGTAGAAGATTGAAGGCCACGAGTCAAAATGTAGTAGAAGATAAAATGGTCGAAGAAGGAAGACAACTAAGAAGATTTATCGTGATCCGGAAGTTTGAACCGAGTTCTGGGAACGATCCAAGAAGAACCAGCCTCCGAAGGTTGTACCATTGGATTTCTCTTTACGAGTACTATACAAACTATTACAAGAACTCCCAAAATGGATGAATGGTTCACTCATATTGACAGAAATAAGAAGGGGGGGAGATTGATCATTACGAGCCGCAGCAAAGTCCTGTGGCCCGCAGCTGACGGAATTGGGCAGCCTTATCTTCCCTTTTCAGCCTCAAAACTCTCTCTCTTTATTCATACATTCGAAAACTCTCCCCAAAACCCTAGGGAGATTTTATTCTTCATTATTTACTCTATGTTTACAATGGATTCTTGCTATTATGTTATGGGTTTTCGTAATCTTGGCTAAATATTTTTTTGGGAGCAATTGGTAAGCATTTCTAGTATGAATTTGTGAGATTTAGTTTATCCTATTTTGTGCTTTGATTATCAAGTATTTTTGTGCTTTTTTATGTGATTAATGCATGGTTTAGACTAGGATGATCAACAAGTTGAAGATTTTAAATTGATTGTTTGCTAGGTTTTTGGTTAAACCCTGAAGAATTTATCGTTTTGTCGATGTGATTATCGTTGATTGACGTTAGGTTGTAATTACGGGTGACAACTAATTATGATTGTTGATTGATAAAATTTCTTAGATTTAGGATGAATTTGAATGGGTTTTCCAAATTATCGATGTGGCTCACGAACAACGTGTAGCATGAAGGCCAATCCTCGCAATCGTTGTTAATTGATATACGTGTGATATCTATATGTTTCTTGCTTGTAGGACATTGTGGTATTTGTGTTGAGTCTCCATTTTTTTCTATTCTCGGGGAAGTCCATGACGCCGATCGTCTAGAGTGACCCGAGGGTAAGGGCTACTGTTTGGCGTCAATCGCCCACTTAACTACAACCAAGGAGAGGTGAGAAACGTCTTCACTCGAAAGGTGTTGAAAATTTTTCCACAATATGTGGTTAATG
The DNA here is from genome assembly GCA_032355605.1 of Rubia tinctorum. Classification (NCBI taxonomy): domain Eukaryota; kingdom Viridiplantae; phylum Streptophyta; class Magnoliopsida; order Gentianales; family Rubiaceae; genus Rubia; species Rubia tinctorum. The sequence goes on from JAULKM010021749.1 coordinate 11,819, forward strand.
CATAAAAATAGGATGATTAGTCGATGATCAAAGGATAAATAGAAATGTAACCAATTGCGCCCAAGACTCGTTATCATCTTAATTACATCTTTCGTGTTAGTGTATTCGTAGTTATATTGTTTTATCTAATTGTTTGTTAATTTAGTTTTTTAAAGTAGTCGTAGTTTTTTCTAAAATAAAAATCCCTTAACTTGGTTACCACACACGTAGAGTGACTTCTTTGTGTGTTTTTTAACAATGTTCCCCATTTCCTCGTGGATGACCCCGACTTTCTACTATCTACTTTCTAGTAATTAACCGTAATTAGCCGCAATTAAATACTATCTTTGAGAGGAACGACGACGGCCTCCCAAAAAAATTTCATTTTCCCTGGTATTCCACTATTCCAAAAAAATCCACATCGCCATGGTGTATTGAAGTGGTCCTTCATTTGTTGATGATGACGCTTGGATGTTGGTTCTATTTTTCCTGCCGTGTGCTAGTCAGATTTGACCATATACTTCCCCAGTTGATCCTTTTCCCATTCTTGGTAATCATCTGTTCCGAAGCAGTATCCTGGGATATGTAACTTTCCTATCTCAGATATGATATCTTGTGGGAAAATGACCCTTATATGTGGCATCCTCCATTCCCTTCTTTGATCGATTAGATCACTCACTTTGAAACCAAGCATTGGCAGGATGTGTCCCTCTAAGCGACACGGGTTTTGTTGATTCGTTATCCAGTTTGCTTGGACATCAACATTTGATCCAGTAACGATCTTCCATTTTAGGTGTGGCTTGAGCAGCTCCGATCCCCAGATGATACTCTTCTATCCCCATGAATCCCCTTGTTTGGGTTTGGTGTCTTGAAACCCCTGTCTTTTGCGGTATTTGGCCGTGAAGAATTTCGCAAAAAAAACAAGTCCTTGTTCATTAATATGGACCAAGCCTGTTTTGGAAAAAAAGGCTTGGTTCATTTCAAGTGTGGAACACATTCTTAGTCCCCCGTCCATTTTGATGCACACATTTTCATTCACGGCTTCCAATGTATACTTTTGGATTCTGGGTGCTCGGGCCATATGAATATAGCCATATGTTTATCTACCTCCTTTTCCATTGTCTTCGGAATTTTAAAAGTTCCTAGGGTGTATTGAGCCAAGGATGTCAGCACATGTTTGCACATCGTTACTCTTCCCATTACTGACAGTTTTTTCTTCCTCCATGTTGTTGTCTTGGTTATGATCTTCCTTTTAAATATTTGAACATCTGACCCTTAAGCTTTTGAAGCTTAGGTTGTGGCCAAGGTATTTTCCTTGGAGGAGGTCTATTTTGATATGAATGTTTGGCTGATGAAGTTATATGTGTGGATGTCAGCGTTTGGGTTGGCCAGGATTGATGATTTATCAAAATTTATCCACTGTCATGAGTATGTTGTGTACAGGTAGAGGATATTTTCTAATTTCCTAATACATGTTGCACTTACTTCGAAGAATAGAATACAATAATCTGCAAACTTTAAATTTGATACTCTGGGTACTCCAATCCCTACCTGGATCCCTTTACACACGCTCTGGAATGGTTTTGATGCCAATATTGATGAGAGTGCCTCTTGACATAGGATAAATAAGAAGGGTGATAATGGGCATCCTTTTCCGAGTCCCTTGTTATGTCTGAACTCCGGTGAAAGTTCCCCTAATGAAATTTGTGACGTATGACACTTTTGTTACACTCTTTTTATCCAGTTCATCCATACTGGGTTGAACCCCATCCATATCATGACCCTTTATAGGAATATCCATGAGACTCCATCATAGGCCTTGCTCATATCAATTTTGAGCACTCTCATTACTATTTTCCCACTTTTCCTTCCTTATTTTTTCTATTAGTTCATGTGTAATGAGAGAATTTTTTACGATGGTTCGGCCCTAGACAAAAGTGGCTTGATTCCCCAAGACTAGGTGTCCCGTTATTTTTTCAGCCTAGATGCTAGAATTTTTGCTATAATTTTGTAAATAACATGAAAGAGACTTACAGGCTTTAAATCAAAGGATTTTTTTGGTACCTTGATGTTTGGGATGAGTATGATGTTTGTTGTGCTCCATCCCTTTTGCATTCTACCAGTTGTGAAGAATTACTGTACCGCATTTGTGATGTCATCCCCGACCTCCTTCCAGTATGTTTGGTAGAATCTCGCAGGTGACCTATCAGGGCTGGCGCTTTTCATTTCTGTAAAGTCACGTGTGGTGAATTTAATTATGGAGAGTTGGTAAAGACACGTGTGGTTAATGAGTTTAATTGATTGGCAATTTGTGAACATATGGTAAAGAAGAAGAAACTTACCATGTTGGAACACTGTCAGAATCAAAG
>JAULKM010021758.1:0-19230 GCA_032355605.1 Rubia tinctorum
TGGAGTTGAGAAAAGCTGAGAAAAGTTGAGAAGAGCTAAGAAGAGTTGAAGAGTTGAGAAAAGCTGAATTTAACTTAACTGAGTCAAACTGAACTGAAATGAATCAAATTGACTGAATCAAACTAAACTGAAATGAAAAATTGAACCGAACCAAATCAAACTAAACTGAACTGCATCAAATTGAACTAAATAGAATAAAAATGAACCGAACTGCATCAAAATGAACTCAGCTGAATAAAGCTGAAATGAAATTAATCACACTAACTACACTGAAATGAAGCAAACTGAAGTGGACTTAGTCTAACCGAACAGAACTGAATGAAACTGAAACAAACTTAATCAAATTGGACTGAACTGAAGCAAACTAAACTGAGTAAAACTTAATTGAATAAAAAAAATAAAAGAAGATAACGGTTAAATTATATTACATATTACTAATTAATTATGATTAAATAATAGTGCATGTGAATTAAATCATTTATTTAAAATTTTAATATATGATGTAATTATATAATTTGAATCTTGACGTTATCGAACACTGACAAAGTTTTTAAAACCAAACAACTCCATATATATAAGCGTAAAATAATTCAACATATAACATACACCCTTCTAGTATTAGAGATGTTCTACGCACATCAGTTTTGGTAGTATGAATGTAAATGAATACAATATTGGTACTACTATGCAGAAGATGTATACTTCATAATTTACAACACTAATTAATAATTTAGATATAATTTATCTATTATAAATATCTTTTTTTTCTCATTATTTACATTGTACTTTTTACCTTATTCAATCATTGTAAAATTTATAAGTAAAATTTAAACACCAAGTGAGAATTTTAAATTAAGATTTCAACTATTAAAAAATTAAGAATTATATTATATTACATATTAATATACTAATTAAATAATACTTAATAATAAATCATGATATAAATAATAGCATATGAATTAAATAATTTAGTTAAAATTTAATATATACTATTAAATTTAATATATACTATAAATATTATTATGTAATTAAAGAATTCGAACCTGTAATATGAATTATAATAATTTATACATTCAAATATGAACAACATTTACTATAAGTTTCAGATTCAAAATAGATTAAAGAACTTTATAAATTAAAAATATTTGAATGGAGTTGAAAGTATATAATATGAAATTATTAGAGTTGAGTTGAGAAGAGTTGAGAGGAGTTGAGAAAGGCTGAGAAGAATTGAGAAGAGTTGTGAAGAGTTGAGAAGAACTGAGAAGAGTTGAGAAGAGCTGAGTTAAGTTGATTGGAGCTGAAATTATTTGAGAAGAGCTGAGAAGAGTTGAGAAGAGTTGAGAAGAGTTGAGAAAAGTTGAGTTGAGATTATTGAATCTGAAATAAGTTGAATTGTACAGGTCCATGCTCTCTAACTAATTCGCACACAAATTTTTTTCCATGATTTTCAAATTTCATATCCGCGGGTCAATATCTTTAACAACATATTATAACAGAATACTCCCTCCGTCCCACTTTAAATTGCTTATTTACTTTTTGAGAGTAAAATTTTATAAACTTTGACCATAAATATACAAATAATATCTTAATAATAATTATATGAGACGATATGGTAGAATATAATTACAAAAAATTAGCAGAGATATTTTGGGAATTTAAGAGGTCCAAATAGTATAAAAGTTGTTGAGCGTAAAAAAACTAATGTGACCGAGCATAATTACGAAAACACAGAGGTATTTTGAAAAAGTAGGAGGCCCGTTTAACAACACATTTTTTAATACTATTTTATGTAAATTTTAAATTAAACTCCCTTCGATTCGGTAACATTGGCTCACTAACTTTTGACTCTTGAATTTAGAAATTGTTGAATTAGTGGTGGAGAATGTATTGAAAGAGTTAAAGTAAATTAGATGGATGAAAACAATCTAGAATTTGTCAAAAGGGGAAGAAGTCAATACAAAAAAAAAACTATAAGAAAAAAGAGTTATTGTTAGAAAATCGGAGAAAATATCAACTTTATTGGGATGGATTAGAAAAGAAAATTGTATCATTTTTACTGAGATTTAAGGAGTATTATCAATTTAAGTGAATGATTGAAATTTGCGAGCTTGGATGGTAAAACTATGAGTTCAAATGAATCAGGACGATGAGCCTTACTTTGTCACCTAAAACTATGGTAAAACTTGCGTTTGTTGAAAATATTTGGGCTCCAATGAAGGCATGCGCCTCAGCATTTGTATAAGGTCAATAGAGGTTTTCTTTGTTCACACTAGAACTCAGCAAGAAGTTTCTTTTCTTCTCCAAACACAATATTTAAACATAAACTATTAACAATCATATAATTCATGTAACGGCTTACTTACTTTGACATAAACTTGGTTGCTTTCATTGATTAGAAAGCTGTGCAACTAATTTTTTTTTCTGTTGGCTAAATTTACATGTTTAGTATAACAATCAGCATAATATGTTTATATTTATTGACATTTTGCTTCTTAATTTATATATACAGTATTTTAGGCTTCAGTTTTAATTTTCAAATAAAATAACTAATTATGAAATAATCAATTTATACTAATTAAATGAGTTCTTGAATTAGTATGAGAATCACATCAAATGTATGTGAGGATTAGTACATTGCATTGTTTGATTCCATTTGATTTGAATATGAAAGGCTGACGTTATTTTTAACGTCTGTATAACCTATCACCGAATATCACAGATATTGTCTGATCAAGCGTTGATATTTTCATCTATGATTGCTCTGATTCTGGTCTTCTTCTCCTGATTTCATGACATGTTTGTTGAACTCTATGAGAAGAAAGAAATTCATACACATATTATTATTTGGTGAGAATGATTATGAGTCTAGATTGTTAGGATTTCACTTTCTCCCTTGGCCAACTTCTCTCCCCTCATTAAATCCTCCCCTTCTCTCTACCAAAATCGAAACCCAGGTTAGTCAGCCCTGTGGGGGCCGCCGTCATCAGAAACTCTCATCTGGTGACTCCCCCCTCTTAATCCCACCCCAAACACCCTTACCCCTTGTTTCCAACAATGTTCAGACAGATCCGGCTCCAGATCTGGTGAACGACGGTCAAGCAACCTTGGAACGACGGTCAAGCGACGGTGCTCATTGCCTGACTGTGCTCCAGGTTTCTCCGTATGTGCTCCATGTGGTGGTGCTTTAAGTGACGTTCTCCAAGAGACGTTGCAGCGACTCTGCTACTCTGGTGGTGCTCCATCCGGCAGCGGTACTTCATCCGGCAGCGGTGCTCCATCCGGAGGCGGTGCTCCACGCGGCGGAGGAGTCTTAGGCGTTGACAAGACCAGTGTTCGAGCGGCGTACAAGCAGCGCCGACACTGCTCATGTCCATCAGCGGCGCTGCTCCTAACCACCTTCAACCTCACACTACCGTTTCTTCCATTAGATTTTCCAGATCTCAGTTTACCATATCCCTGTCGTTCCCTCAACATCCTGCGGTAAAGTGTCTAGTCCTTAGGGTTTCCGAGTCTACTCGAATTTGAGTCGGCCAACTCAGATCCAGTGACGGCCAATTCGGTCTCGACTCAGGATTGAGTCAACTCATCTCAGTGACGAGTCAACAGCGGGTCGACTCAAACAAAACGACTCAACTCGGGTCAAATAGAACCGAGTATATATCCAGAGATAGAAGGGTATGAGGGGTACTTCTCCATTTTTTTAAATTTTTCTACCTTGAAATTTCTCTTTTCAGGTGGGAGGCTAATAATTAATTTATGTTTTTTTCTCTTTTCTATAAGTTTTTACTTCCTTTAATTTTATTTTTATTTGTTTAAAAAAAAGGGCCAGAAATTATATGGTTTTTTAGAATTTCGGTATTAAATAAGAATTTTCTCTGTCAATATTTTTTTTGCAGAAAGCCTGAGTCGGTAGAATTTAATTGATTTCAGATTTGATATCCAAAGAAATAACAAGGAGAAATCCAAGTCAGAGTCGTTTAAACGACAGACTTTTGGTGCTACTATTTTTCCGAGAATTTAAATTAGATTTGTAGGTTTTGGTCCATTAGGGTGCTTAGATCAATTATATTGTTAAATAAATTTATTTGGTTTTTACAGCCTTTTGGAGCCAAGTTAAAATGAATTCTACGTATTATAAGTGATTTTTATACACTGAAAGAAAAAAAAATGGCAATTCAAACGACTGGTTTCAGTCTCCTAGTTTAGGAAAATGGTTTTTACGGGTTAGATGGAGGTGGACCAGATGTTTAGTTAGGGACCTTTAATTACTTCGTTTTGATTGCCTTAGATGTTTGATCGGAAGTGTGGACAAAACACTTAACGTGCATATTATTTGATACTCCACTGTTTTAATTCGGATGGTAGTCTCGGATCGATATTATTGTGGCTATAGTATGACAACACAGTGTCAACAACTTATTCTTGGATTGCCACATAAGCTTTCGGTTTAGTATTGTAATATTGATTATGCCTTATGTGTAACTCTCTTTCAGCCACTGAGAGTGTAGACTAGAATTGTAAATTATATAGCACCTCAGTGTAATGGGTTTATCCCACATCATATGTTGTAATCGCACATTATGCAAATTGATTTTAATAGAAAAGGGATGAGAACTCTATAAACCCGTCTTAGAGAAGGTTTAATTTTTTTAAAAAAAAAGGATTGTTAGGATTTGAATTTTGAATTTCTTCCCATCTGAGGCTTTAAAGGCATTATTTTTCCACCCAAAAAAAAGCTTTAAAGGCTAGTTAAGTTTTTAGCAAGGTGTGTACTAAGTATGAAGTTAATGATTGAGAAAGAAATTAACTAGTAACAGATTTCAATATTAATCTACAGAGCCAAATAACATGTGCTCCTAAAGAATTTGGAAATAGTTAAATTGGACACTGATTGTTGCAAATTAAAAAAATGGGAGTGCGAAAGATTTTTTTAAATGTCATGGACGAAATGTGAGGACTTAGGATGGTAGGTAGTTAATGTTCAAGTTTCAACAACTTTTGCCCCATTTAGCTATTTACTTCTCCCTTTTTAACGCTTGGTCCAGGTTTTGTGATTATTTATGATTTGGACCATATGAACAGATAATATTTATTGTTTAGAGCTAAGTAGCTAAAGTAAGACTTAAAAGAGTAAAGACAGAAAGCAAAACTTAAATTACCACTACGCAAATGCAACTACAGCTGCAGTTGCAGTAGCAGTTGCAGTAGCGTACTCTGCACCTTAAAGTCGGCAATTACTTTAAAGTATAGCAAAATCTGCTACTCCTTCTGTTCATCTTACATTGGAACATCTACTATTTTAGAATGTTTATTTTATTTTGATACTTTCCAATTATGGTATACTTTAAGGTTTTTTAGCCATTCGTTTTACTTTTTCAACTTTCAATTCATTTCACACCACATAATTGGTATATTCTCAACCTTTCTGTCTAAAAGTGAAGTCTCACAGATAGATGAACGGAGGAAGTATATATATATATGGATGAGTTTCCCCCCTAATTCCCATATTTTTTTAACTTCAACTAAAAGTATTTCCATGTTACTGGAAATGTCTAGTATCATCTGACTGTCAGAATAAATCAGTTAAATGATTAGATTAGATTTTATCTTGTTAGACTTATACTTGAACTAGTTTACTTTTGTGTCTTGTACTCTATTTATTCTTCTGATCATCAATACTAATTATTACGGAAAATATTTTCTATCATGGTATCAGAGCAAACCTGGTTGAAAACTTTCCAAAATCATTAAACCCTTTTTTTGAAGACCGGCGGCCGCCTCCTTTTCTTTGGCCGATTGGCTTCTTCCTTCTCTCCCCTCTCCAACGTCAAAATTTTTCCAGCCTCTCTAAGCCTTCATCATGTCTGAAGAAAAACTCTCATACAGTACCTTGCTCCACATGATGACGATCAAGTTTTCGTTGCCAAATTTTCTCTTGTGGAAGTGTCAAATTGGGTGTGTTCTCAAACCTCAGGAACTGTTTGGATTTATGGATGGATCGCGCTCTTGTCCGACTCTCCCTCCTCTTCCACCGACCGACTCCTCCTCCGTCACTCGCACTTTTACGGAGTCCGTGTTTTCCCCCTCCAGTGGTGCCGCCAAAATTGATCCAATGGTGGCATATCAACAAGCAAAGGCAGAGTATGATCAATGGATAGATGAAGATCAACGGATCTACAGTCTACAGTCTACTTTTTTCTTCCATGACGCCTGAAGCCTTGGTAGAGATTCTAGATTGTGCCACTTCTAAAGAAATATGGGATAATGTTGTGGCAATATTTCATGACAGCAGTGCCTCTACTATTCTCCGCCTTCGTGTTGATGCTCATAGTATACGTAAGACTGGTACAATTCACGAACTTCATTTAAAATTTAAAGAATATTTTGAGAAATTGGCTATGATGGGTTCTCTTGTTAGTAATGATGATCAGATTATTTGGTTCTTGACTGCTCTTGGTACTGAGTTGAAAGATTTTTCTGCACCATTAATTAATTCTCCGCCTACTCCTTTATATGCCGATGTTTTATCCTGTGCCAAAAACCACGAGGCCTTTTGAAGAATTACTGGGAAAATCAGAACCTGCTATCGGATCTGCTGCGTTCACAGCAGGTGACTACCAATCTGTCGGCCGCGCGTGGGATCACGCGCCAGCGAGGGGCGCCAGCGCGTTTGGTTCACGCGCCGCCAGAGGGGCTGTTTCGACGATCGACGCGGTGACAGGTTCGATGTTGGGCAGCTCTCGGCTGGTTCTAGACGTGGCCAACCGCACTGTACTTGGTGTGGTCGTCCTAGTCATTATGCTGCGACTTGTTACATGATGTTGGCTCAGACTGGTTCTCAGGTTCGTCGTACAGAGACCACTCATCTGGCTGAGAATTTTAGTCATCCATGCAGCTAGAGCCTTCCGCTCGTACGTCTGATCGGTACATTAATTCCATTGCCTCCAGTCATATGGTTTCATCCGCTTCTGGTTTGGAGACTGTGACTCCTTATTCGGGTAATTCTTATGTATCTGTTGGTAATGGTGCTTCTATTCGGATTTCTCATGTTGGTGCCTTTAAGATTTCTGATGATTTGTATTTATCTAATGTTCTGGTTGTTCCTGAGATTACTAAGAACTTGTTGTCTATTAGTAAACTGCCCAGAGATTTGAATGTTTTTGTCACCTTTGATGATTAGAACTTTGTTATTCAGCACAAAGTTTCCAAGGTAATCGTGGGCAGGGACCACAGTGAAGGTTGACTTTACGTGTTGGACAGAGGTGATGCATCTCTAGTTTCTCATTTGTAGCAGAATAATGGTCGTGAATCTTACGAGCTTTGGCATGCTCGCTTAGGTCATGCACCTACAACAGTCATTTCTAGTTTACAGAAGTCTGATTTACTTTCCGTTTTGTCTTTATTGCCTAAACTGCAGACTTGTGCCCCTTGTGTTATAGCTTGTGGTCAACGGTTGGCTTTTGTTAAGAACCAAAAAGTCCTGTGCATGTACTTGATTTGGTTCATTATGACTTGTAGGGTTCTTCCCCTGTTTTATCGACGAATGATTTTTCGTACTATGCCTTATTTTTGGATGATTTTTCTCGCTTTCCTTGGATTTTTCCACTATGTCGTAAGTCAGAATTTATTGATACTTATCTCCAGTTTGAGGCATTGGTTGAGAACCAATTTTCGTCCAAAATAAAGGTTTTTTAGAGTGATGGCGGTACTGAGTTTTTAAACACTCGCCTACGATCTCATTTTTTGCTAAGGGCATCCATTACCAAATTTTGTGTCCTTACACGCCGAAACCAAATGGGCACGCAGAGCGGAAACAAAGACATGTTATCGAGATGGGTCTCACGATGTTGTTCCACTCGCACATGCCTATTTATCACCAGGATGATGCTTTTGCCACAACTGCCTACACGATTAACCGATTACCCACTCATGTTCTTCACAGAACATCTCCTTATGGGCTTCTCCATGGTCGCGGCCCTATCTACTCAAAATTTCATCCATTCAGGTGTCGGGTCTTTCCTTTTGTCCGCCCTTATGTTGAGCACAAGTTGGCTCCCCACAGTCTACCGTGTGTTTTTCTTGGCTATAGCTCTTAGTACAAGGGTTTTTGGTGTTTTAATTCGTCCACTGGAAAGGTCTATATCAATCACCCTTCTCGTTTTGATGAGACATACTTTACTTTTGCCACGTCCTCTACTTCGGTCTCAGGCTCTCTTACATCCACGTTTGATGTCTCGGCATTCCTTGATCCAGCCTCTGAGTCTTAATCTCCGCCGCCTAAGCGAGAGCATTCTCCGCCGCCTCTGCCTTACTTGTGCAGACCCGGTCTCGGCCTTTCAGCCGTTAGTTGCACGCCTGCCAGCAACATCTCCTTCTCTAGTGCCCTCAGCTGTTCACTCTCAAGTCAGCTCACCTTCTCGGGCTTCTTCGACCGGCCCTTCACCCATTGCTTCACCGGAACCGATGCCGCCGATTTCTCCTCCTCAGCATCGTCCTCATTGGATGACTACTAGGTCAGCTACTGTGGCTATTCAGCGCAGGGATTACTCAGACATTATTGCTCACGGTCTCACTGTAGCTTTACTCTCTCAGTCCGAGTCCACTGATTATCGCACTGCTTTTCAGGATCCATCCTGAGTTTCTGCCATGGATGATGAGATGACTGCTCTTCGTAGTCAGCACTTGGGATTTGGTGCCTTGCCCTTCAGAAGCTAACATTGTTGGCTCCAAGTGGGTTTATCGGCTCAAGTATCAACCAGATGACACCATTGAGCGTCAAAAGGCTAGACTAGTGGCGTAGGGTTTCTCGCAGATTCAAGGGTTCGATTTGGACCACACTTTCAGTCATGTGGTTAAAGCATCCACCGTCCGGACGATTTTTTCTATTGCTACCATGCGTGCCTGGCCGCTTCATCAGCTAGATGTCAAGAACGCATTCCTCAATTGTGTTCTTGATTCTCTGGTCTACATGAAGCAACCAGTTGGTTACTGGGATCCTGTTCATCCAAATTATATTTTTCGCTTGCAAAAGCCTATTTATGGTCTTAAGCAAGCTCCCAAGCATGGTTTCAGCGCTTCAGCACCTATTTGACTCAGCTCGGATTTAGGTGCAGCTCTGCCGACACGTCTTTGTTAGTCTTTTCCATAGGGTCTTCCTTTCTCTATCTTCTGGTGTATGTTGATGATATCATTCTCACAAGAAATAACTCAACTCTCATTCGTCAGTTTATTGATCGAACACACCGCGAGTTTGTGATTAAGGACCTTGGCACTCTTCATTACTTTCTTAGCCTTGAAGTAACACCCACCTCTTCAGGTTTACTTCTTGGTCAAGAAAAGTATGCTCGGGACATTTTGACTTGTGCAGGGATGAAAGATGGTTCCCCGGTCTCTACTCCTTTTTTGATGGGTTCTCAGTTGCACAACTCTACCAGTCCTCCGTTCCGGAATCTGACTTTGTATCGTTCACTGGTTAGAGATCTTCAGTACTTGACTATCACTCGTCAATACTTGGCTTTCTCAGTCAACACAGTCAGTCAGTCTCTTCATGAACCCAGAGATGATCACTTTGCGACAGTTACACGGATTCTACATTACGTTCAGGGTACTCTACACTTTGGCATCACATTTTGCTCTGCTACTGCTTCTGAGGTGTTGGGGTATTCAGATGCTGACTGGGCCCGTTGTCTGGAGACTTGTCGGTCTACCTATGGATATGCTGTTTTTCTTGGTGGGATTCTTGTTTCCTAGTGTGCCAAGAAACAGGCCACTGTCACTCGTTCCAGTACTGAGTCTGAGTATCGGGGCCTTGCCAACACTGCTTCAGAGATTATTTGGCTTACACACTTGCTTCGAGACCTTCAGGCTCCCCTGTATGGTTCCCCGTTGCTGTTATGTGACAACAGTAGCGCTATCGTCTTGGCTCAGAATCCAGTTTCTCACAAGTGGGCGAAGCACATCGGCATTGATTATCATTTTATTCGGGAGTTAGTGGCTGCCGGTAAGCTGCACATTCAACACGTTCCTACTACTCTCCATATTGCAGATATCTTCACTAAAAGTCTTTCTCGTCCGCTGTTTGAGTTATTTAGATCCAAGATTTGCGTCGGTGAACATCCGATGCTTCGTTTGAGGGGGGGGGGGGGTGTTATAATAAATCAGCTACATGATTAGATTTGATTTTATCTTGTTAGAGTTATACTTGGACTAGTCTACTTTTGTGTCTTGTACTCTATTTATTCTTTTGATCATCAATAATAATTATTACGGAAAATATTTTTTATCACTGACAAGAAGAAATTTGGAGGGGTATTATATACACTTTCATGTAAGTCACTCAATTTCGCAAAGCTAACTAGTGAGTGTGTAAGAATATTTCTATCTCTAGGATAGTTTAACTCCAGTTTCATGCAACAACATCCGAATCTGTGTTATCAAGTCGACACAGGAAAGCGACGAATTGACTTCTCCCCTGGCCATTCGGATGACTCCAAGTGCATCTCCAACAATTGTGATATCTTCATGCTGCATGGAAGCTGCTCAGCGAATAGTTCCGAACAGCGCCACTGCTTCAGCCCTTGAGGCGTCATGACTTCCAGGCTTCCGCAACGCCAAAGCTCGCCGGAAACTACCATCTGCGTCCAGTAGGAGAATACCCACTCCAGCGTGACTATCTGCAACACCAGCATCAAAGAGGAGTCGTTGTCTTCCCTCCGGCAGTTGAAGTAACCAGTGAAGGTGGTGCTCAGGAGATGTGCATTCCGGCCATTGGTTAGCAGCCTTAAAGCTGGCTAAGCTTGGCGCAACTCCGTCCGGCATCCAGCATGCGTCCTAGAAGAGTTTCTTGTTCCACTGAAACCAAATGCCATCACCCATCATGACAATAATCTCAGCAGCTTCTTCTTCACTGGTTCGTATCAAATTTCTGAGCCAAAATTCTCCCCGATTACTTCTGCCCAAATCCAACATATTTTCAGCTCCAATGTCTCCCATGCAACGGTCACATAACTGCACTAAAAAAAGAGATGGCTCGAGGAGCCACTTTCTTCACCGCAGAGTACACAGGTTAGTGCGACATCCATCGTTCTTCAATGCAATTCCTCACACGTGGGAAGAGAACCCCTACAAATCTTCCACGCCAGGGGCTTTGCACGTTGGGGAATCCAAAGTTTCCAGAGTTTGTTCCATAAGGATCCCTCCGTATTCTCCAGCGGCTGGTGATGGAAGAAATCCGAGTTCGGCGTCTCGACCAGACAGCGATATAAGACCTCAATGTGTACGTCCCAATGGATGTATAATACCAGCACCAATGATCAATACACGTGGCTTGAGGCAGTTGAATACGACGTTGGTTACGTCTTTAGGGTGGAAGCATTCAGCCAAAAGATCCTCTCGCCACCAATGTGTATCAGGATCAATGATATTATTAACCATGGATAGTTCCTCTTGAATGAGTTCAGCATTTTTCACGAAGAAATCCCCCGGTCTAGGTATCCATGGGTCATGACATATACTCATTTGCTCCCCCGATCTGATGTGCCTCCGGCAACCCATTCTAAGTACATCAACGCCCATTAAAATTCTTCTCCATGACCAAGAGGGCCTCGCTCCCAAACCGGCTTCAAAAATCAAAGAGTTGGAGAAATATTTATCTCTAAAAACTCTCATGACTAGTGAATTCGGATGCACCAAAAACCTCCATGTCTGCTTCCCAAGAAGATCTAAGCTTTTCCCTTTCAGGTTTTGAAATCCCAACCCTCCATTTGTTTCGCACGAGACATTTTCACCCTCCATTTGTTTCGCAATCCTCCATTTGAAATCCCAACCCTCCATTTGTTTCACACGAGACATTTTCCCCCATGAAATCCATAGTATTTTCCGCAATCCTCTCATATTTTCACCCTACCAAAAACTACTTATCATACCTCGAATGTCATCCAAAATGGTATACAAGATACTAAAGAAGCTCATGGCGCAACTTGGTATAGCCTGTAGAACAGACTTTATTAGAATCTCCTTGCCCACTTTTGACAGGTTGCGCTCACTCCACCATCTATTTTCCATCTAATTATATCCTTCAAATTTTGAAAGATCTCTGACTTGTTTTGGCCAATTTCCGAGGGAAATCCCAAGTATGTGTCATGTGAGGTTACTTCCGGTATCTTCAAGATATCACATACTCTGGCCCTTCTCTCCATTGCCGTGTTAGGGCTGAAAAGAATACCTGACTTGTCTGTATTGATTCGCTACCCTAATATACTCTCAAACAAAGTACTCGCCCACTGAACGTGGTCAACCTCTTGTTCAGTTGCCTCACCAAATAACAAGTTGTCATCAGCGAAGAATAGATGTGAAACTTTTTGTCCACACCTGGATGCACCAACTCCATTGATCTTTCAGGAGCACATCATATCCGTCAGAAGTCCTTAAAATGCCTCCGAACATATGATAAAGAGATAGGGAGATAGTGGATCACTCTGGCGTAAGCCCCTCTTCGATCACAGAAAGCCTATCTCACCACCATTGAAAATGAAGGAGAACGACACTGTCGATAAGAATTGGTGTATGAGTTGCACGAATCTCTCTAGAAAACACATAGCCTTCAGGGTGAAGAATACAAAGTCTCACTCAATGAGATCAAATGCTTTGTTCATATTGAGCTTAATGCTCATATGACCCGGGGTTCCAGTCTTTTTGTTCTTCATGGTATGGTGAAACTCATGCGTAATAAGAATATTATCAGTAGTCAAACTACCAGGTATAAAAGTCGATTGAGATTCTGACATTATCTTCGAAATGATCGGCCTTAACCTGTTCGCACCACTTTAGACGCTAGGCGCTATACACCATTACATAGACTGATAGGTCTAAACTTAGTGATCAGCTCAGGTTGAGGAGTTTTTGGAATCAATACTATATGCGTATAGTTCACAGAATGCTCAAAAATCTCCTCATTCAAGAGTTTTTAAAAAAAGTAGTCACGTCATCCTCAACGACATGCCAAAACTTTTGAAAGAAAATATGGCTCATACCGTCAGGTCCGGGAGATTTAAACAGATGTATTTTCTTGACTACCTTTGTCACGTCTACACCTATGCATGGGCACATAGGTGACGTTGCCATCTCAGGTGTGATCCTTGGCTGGATTCGGCCGACCACCTGCTGCATAACCTCAACCAACGGTTCGGATGAGGAAAAGAGCCTTCCGAAATAGTCAGTTATGATCCACTCAATGATTCCTTCATCTATTTTGTATTCCTGGTTTGCGTCTCTCATGCCTCCAATATGATTGATCGACCTTCATTGCAAGGAAATTTCATGAAAGAAGGTTGTATTCACTTCTCCCTTATTATACCAGTGTTGCTTCACTCTCTGTTTCCACTTGGTACCCTCATCATCTTGTAAGAAGTCATATTCCTACCTTTGTTCTGCGATCTCCATTTTCACCTTCTCAGTGATGGTTCTTCCTTCTAGAGCAAGTATCTCTGTCTTCACTTCCTCTAATATTTTAGGAATATCCCAGATTTGTTTTCTCCCACCTCAGTAAATCCAATGAGCAGTTCGTGATTTTCTGTGGCAAGGATAGAGGTGCTGGTGAGCTACTCCATGCCTCCTGTACCATCTTTTCACAATCACTAGCTCGGACCCAATGCGCCTCAAACCGGATCATTTCTTTCTTTTGTGCTGCCTACAATACAAGAAAGAAGACCTTTACCTCAGTTCTACAAGACCTTTTACCTCGGTTTTTAGTCCTAGAAGAACCGAGGTAAATACAGCAGGAGTAAAATGTATATTGTTTATCTCTGTTCAGAACCGAGGTAAAACTAGCCTTTTACCTCGGTTTTTAACCAACGTCGGTAGGTTTTGTGGCCGATGTCGGTCAAGGGTAATAGGCCGACCACGGTAGATCATACCTGCGACAACCCTAAAATCGATGTCAACATCCAAATGCATGCGACATCGGCCATCGCATGAAGGAATACAATGGGTGAGGAAATATAGCGACATCATCGAAGTTGAATTCTATTCAGAGCGATGTTGTAGGTCATTGAATACTACATCATCTGATGGTGTGGAATGGTGATTAAAACTACATCATTTTGATTGGCCGACGTTGCAAAAAAATGTCGGTTTATGCAATGTCGGTCCGATGTTGTTTTGGCACCTGATTGTGCAACATCGCAGATGAATTACTTTGACATTGTTTCTCGTAAAATATTAAAATATTAAATATTTAAGTACTTAACAAATCATTCGTGTATAGCCATTACATTTTATTTAAAAAACAAGCATTACCAATATATTAAAATGCAAAAGGTTACAACAGATACACATGAAATAAAATTTATGTTAGATTTGAATTTTACCCAATGGATGTACAAATAATGAAGCCAAGATCATACATGATGAATATTGACATGGAATGATTGAATCCAACGTAACAACATTGAATGATTAAAGTCGTAGTTTCTGATTGATGGGCGACGTCGGATATTCATAGTTGATCCAGTCAGTTCCTACCAAATGTGACGTCGGTAACCATTCGGTCTCATATCGTACTGGAGGATGAAATGACCAACATCGCACATTCAACCCGTGTTCATACTAAAATTTGATTGTTGTTCACAATCAGCCATATATCAGCATTTTTCTCACTCCATAAAAACATGGCATGATATTGGGAACACAAACAATATACACTATAAAACATGTCACATAGTCAACATATTTAATGAAAATATCCAATCATTATTCATCGGGGAAAAGAATATGTAGAATTGCTAAATGAACATGGGCTGGAGGGAAAACTACCACAATTAATTTGAACCCGGGGATGCTCCATCCTAGGATACTTATTGTTGTTTGGGAGAATAGATTAGACTGGGCTCTTGAGTAGTTGAAATGTTGTGAATCAAGAGCAAGGTGTTGAGTTGGGTTAGGAAGAAGTGTGTTGGAGATGAGAAATTAATGGATCTTCTTGCTGAATATCATTCAAATGAGATGGGGTTGGAGGGAAATTTTTGTTCAAAATTTTGGCTCAAAATTTTATATCCTGCTTGGAATTTCATTTCAACCAACGTCGGTTTAGTTTTGGCCAATGGTTCGTTATATGCGAACCTTTTGCGACGTCGTTTCTATGGGCCAAAGCATAATTTTCAAAAAGTGTCATAACAAATTCGTTGTTAAGATTGCGGGCCTTTCCACGACCTGTTTCTGCCAAATAGGAACAAAATTCTCATGTACGTGTGAATAACAAATTATTATCTCCAATTTTGGATTTAAACATCTTCCAATTCCTTGTAGGGACTTGAGTGCAAAAGTTAAAAATTCACCGGTTGTCCCAAACACGATTACGATCGTCCCAAAAATAACCTTGGTTACCCACAACTTATACTAATTGAGAATATTAAATAAACTTGACTTTTTCCCACATAGAGTTCAAGCAGATATTCTCAAATGACCATTGTATACTTATGAGTAATCAACTACAATATACTATAGACCATGCACTAGTACTATTCAAAATTTTGTGGATGGAATTTAATTACGTTTTTATTTCATTAAAAAACATGGTATATGAAAGTTCATTTTATTCTATTTGGTGGAAATTATCATTCTCATTACATTGATAGTAAGGGTTTGAACAGAATGCTAAGAAAAATGACGGACGGTTATCCCGGTTTGCACCTCTGTTAGACAGTATGCATAATCTCCATATCAAATATTTTTTCTAACGTTTGGGTGCAGAATTTAGAAGTGTAGCGAGTATGTGAGGAAGTTGGGGTCATAGAATAATTTTCGAGAAGTTTCGTCAGACACTGTCTGAGGAGATTGTGGTTCCGTTCCATTAACCACAACATGACTAAATTGGGACATCGTGCTTGTGACTTGGTGAATTAGATAAGGGTATCTCCAGTTTTGCATTTCGACTTCTCCTACTTTGTTAGTGAAAAAATTAAAAAATTAACCGGCACTCCCATGTTCGATTCCAATCTTCATTGACATTGGAAGATTCCATTGAAAATAAATTATAAAGAAGGATATTTGTTCAATTTTTATTGAAATTCCGTTGAATAAAATTATTCTTTCATTGGTCAGCAAGCAGATGGGTTAATACGATTAGAATATGTTTTATAGGATTCAAACTAATATTTTTTACGTAACTTAATAAAATCAATGGAACTCTTTATAAGACAAAAAAATTATGTAATTAAAAGTTTTACGTACCTTCTGTAATTACAATTTTTTTGAGTAATATGTGATTACTACTCTAGCATTTTTATTACTTATAATTTTTTTTGAAGATTTTTTACTAGTTGTATATATTTTGACTAATATAGATGACAATCATGGAAAATAGTTTATTATACTAGGCCCAAGCCCAGTGCAGACTGGGCGACTGCACTGGATTAATAGTTGGGAGGCCCCAATTTTTTGATAATGTAGGTATATATATATATATATAATTTAAGCATTTTAAAATTTTTGTTTGATTTGAATTAAACTAGTTGTGATTGATCCAATTATGTATATATTATAAAGACCCAAAATAAATTTAAAGCATGAAAATATTAAAATTAATCCAAACAAAGTCAATTCTTTAAATGGTACCTTTCTTGTGATTAATTATCATTTGGGATACCTATTTGGGATACCTATTTATTGTTTTATCTAAAACTGCTATCGTTGTTTCTATTTTTGTTCCATTTCAAATAATTCTATCAAATAGACCCATTACCAAGTGACAGATTACTCTGAAAAATTGTATTTGTCAATTCTTTAAATGGTACCCTTCTTGTGATTATTTATCATTTGGAATACCTATTTATTGTTTTATCTAAAACTGGTATCACTGCTTCTCTTTTTGTTTCATTTCAAGTAATTCTATTAAATCGACCCATTACCGAGTGACTGATTACTTTGAAATTTTGTATTTGACTTGTACTTTTTTCCCCGTTCCTTTTATCTTAAAACCAAACCATTGCACATCCGCCCAAACATGGATATAAATATCTTTCTTCTTCACCTTGAAGTCGACTGATGTGATGGTTTCATTTTGGTACCTTTACGTCGCGTCGTCACTCTTTGTCTCCATGCATCGTCTTCAATTATATATGTCGCGCACGTAAATTTCTCTACCATGCCTGCACCTCCAAATCCCAAAGACTTTTTGATGACACCTCTGACCCAAAATACACATCACCCAGATCCTCCAGCACCTGAGTTTTGTACAATTTGACAACAATCATTTGAACAATGTCCACAAATTTTTTGATGAGGAGTGGGTTGAGCAAAAGTATGACGTCGTTCCGTCTGAGCACCCCAATTCCTTCTTTGGTGATATGCTGGAAGAGTATATGAGTAGACGACGAGTC
Source organism: Rubia tinctorum (assembly GCA_032355605.1). Lineage (NCBI taxonomy): Eukaryota > Viridiplantae > Streptophyta > Magnoliopsida > Gentianales > Rubiaceae > Rubia > Rubia tinctorum. Next base: position 17,379 of record JAULKM010021758.1, read on the forward strand.
TGAATATTCTTGCAGCGCCAACAACATTGGTGATTCGTCATTACCAGACCACGTGAGTATTTTGTGTGTTCAATCTAAGTCTCACATTGGAATTTGAGAGAGTAACTAATCACTATTGAGTTATAGTCCTACCACATTAGTATGAGATATTTTTTTGATAGACAAATATTAAAACCGTGCAGGCTTGGCCCAAAACAGACAATATCATACTAATATCGGTTAAGGTTGACTATGCAGTCCCAACAAGTGGTATAAGAGTCATGGTTGTGCACGGGATGTGGACTACATGTGTGCTCAGTGTGGAGGCCCTTAGTTGTGCCCTTGGCAGTGATAATAATGCCTTTGTGTTGAAAATATGCCAGACCGAGGTGGTTGTAAGGTGGTGCTTCCTATAGGTTTGTCGCAGAGGAAGATGGTCTGCGAAGATGAAGGACACCATGGTGTGGTCCTTGGTTTGAGAGGGAGATTCTTGGGTGTGTTCAACCCAAGTCCCACATTGAAAGTTGAGAGAGCAACTAATCATTACATGAGAGATAGTCCCACCACATTGATATGAGGTCTTTTGGGAATGAACTCAATATTAAAACCGTGTGGGCTTGCCTCAAAGTGAACAATATCATACTATTGTTGGTTGATGTGGTCTATGCAGTCCCAACAGTAAGGAGAGAGATGATTGGGCAAATTTATATTTGACTCATCCAATATAAATTAAGGACTCCAGTGGCAACACTTTTTACTCCTGATGTTAAGGTTCATTGTATACCCTTTTTAATTTCAATGGATTTTTTGTGGGTGTGATTTCTCATGGATAATTAGTAGTGATTAAGAGATGCAAAAAAATGGCGATTAAGAATAAAGTTTCGTGTTTATTTTGCATTTTTAGGAATAATGTATCCAAGCCTGCAAATGCACACATTGAGAGATAATGATGATGAAATTGATTTTAATGAGGTGATATTGCGATGGTGATATTGTCGGTGACACGTTGTGTGGAGTTTACTCATCTGGCGCCAAAGTGACGTAGGTGAAAGAGAGGAGGAAAATGCCAGTGAGGAAAGAAAGAAAAAGGGTCAAATTTAGGGAATGAATTCAATTAATTTGACAATTTAAAAGAGGTCATGTTAGAAAATTTTTAAAACTTCTAAGGGTATTGAGGGTGTCGAACATTGATCCAATTGTCAAAATCGTAAGCACGAAACCTAAAAACAAAGTTCTCGGGAATTTTCTAGGGGAAGACTCTCTGATGTGAAATTCATACCAAAAGTTTATACTCTGATTATTGATAATTGGATGAATAGGGTGGAGATATACCGCAATATTTATAGGATTTAATCCCTAGAAGTTCTACCAATCACTTTCGGACAAATATGAACATTATATGCAGGAATAAATATCCTACCATAATGGAGTTACCATGTATTTACTGTTTCCCTTTGAATTGGTTTTAGCTCAATGGTAATCATAGGATTCAGCCACACGGGCTTCGGTCCAAGTTGAGGGCTTCAATCCAACCACCCTCAATAGCCCACAAGAGATCTGAATGACATGCTTCGGGGGAAACCTTGTGTTTTCTCCAACATTGATGTTTGAAGGTCATGCATCGAGGGTGCCCCTTGGTTTTAGCCATCATCAGCAATTAATCTTTTCATTGATTTATTCACCTTCCATAATTAAGGCGCTCTGTATCAACATCTCGGGCAGGTAAAATAACTTTAATTTATTTGACAGTTTTCACTTGCTTTCAAGGTGGTAATTGATTTTTCTTTCTTCCGAGGAGACGTTTGGTTGGGGGGGGGGGGGGGGGGGGGGGGGGGGGGGGGGGGGGGGGGGGGGGGGGGGGGGGGGTGGGGGG
>JAULKM010021758.1:19240-30374 GCA_032355605.1 Rubia tinctorum
TAACGTTTATTTTTTTTACATTTTTCACTTGGTTTGAAGGGGGGAATTGATTTTTCTTTGTTGCGCTGAGACGTTTGGTTCCCCCCCCCCCCCCCGCTATAAAATCTAGATTTTTCTTTCATTTTCAGCTACTTTCACTCCCTATATCTATGAGGGATATTCTTGATAAAAATAGAGTTTTTACCGGGAGAAAGGTAAAAGCTTTACTAAGATAGAGGGGTTCCCTATATTCGATTCCCAGATGTTTTAGGTGGGATACTCATTAATCATGAATACTCAAATCATTGTACCCTAAATAGGTAAGAAATTCCAAAAATTCTTCTCTGTTTTACTATCTTGTTTTTTGTATAGTGGCACTTAAACTGGTATTTTTCTAGAAGTTTTTTCCTGATATAATGCCTAAGATAGGGGAGGGGTGAAGCTTTTAGGCTTCTCATCACACAATTTTTCCAGTTGTGGCATGGTGGTAGTCTTTTGTGATATCCATGAGTTGCTCATGGCTCCTCCGTGTTCCTGCCAATTTGGAGGGAGACCCTTAGCTTCTTCCAGATGGTGCGACTTTGGTGAGATGGTGCAGTTAGAGAATGTACAAGAATTTCCACTTCTACACCTCAATCACATCAGCTTCTTCATAGAGAAGTTTAGAGCCTAAGGAGGACGTTCTTCAGTCGATGGTCTTAGTGATGAGCGCGTTGCTGAGGAAACAAAAGAGACAAAGAAGCTCCGATAGAAGAAAATTCTCAAGAAGAAACCATTCAAGTCTTGAAAGAGTTATTTAGGCCTAACTTAAGTCTATACTTTTGATAGGATAGCTTAAACTGTAATTCTTAGTTTTTGTAAATTCAAGAATTTTTAGATTTAATGAATTCTCTTTTACACCCTCCCACTTATTGTTTCCTTTATTGATTTTTCCTCTCTTATCGCCAAATACAGGCTCTTTGGTTAGTTTCCGGGGTGTCTGGAAAGTTGATCTGGTGGCTAAAATAATTTTGTACTTCGAAGGGGGATTTCTGGAGTGATCATATCATCATACAGGGGCTCTTGACCCATCTGTTGAAGATTATTTGACTTGTTAGGCTTTGGATCAACCAAGTGACCGTTTCCACTTAGGATTATACCTTTTTGCATATTTCTTTTGCGTATCCGTTGATGAGATATTTACCGATGGAGATCATCCTCTGATGGGATATTTGTCTTTGATGGGATATTTTCTGATGTTGGTTATCCTCTGGTGGGATATTTCGCTGATGTTTTATATTCTTTGATGGGATATTTTGTCGATGAATATTATCCTTTGATCGGATATTTTCTGATGTTGTCTATCCTCTGTTTGGATATTTCGCTGATGGAGATTATCATCATCTGGAATGAACATAAATTTTAGAGATGATTTAAAAATATGTGGCCCTATAGTTCTTTATGGGGTAAACTACTCCATGGGCATTAGATTACAAAAGGGGAGAGTTTTTCCAACCTATAGATTTTTGCTTAAGGGAAGCTACGCCTGGGTGGAATACGAGATCGTTGTGGTGGAGAGTCCCCTGAAGTGTGGTTCACCAGTAGTACCTTCATATATTAACAATATCTCATCTTTTGGATACCCGATTCCCTGTCATGTCTTCTAGCACGTAGCTCCTCCGACATGTGCTTTAGTGACTTTGTATGGAACTTCCAAGTTGGTTGCTAATTTACCCTCTTTATCCTTTCAAATTTTCTTATTCCTTCTCATCACCAATTCTACTGGGACGAACTAGCTCTTTCTTACCCTTTGGATGTGGTACTTTTCATGTTCTCTCTCACTATGGCTTAATAAAGCGTGGATTTTTCTCTCTTTTCATCCAGCAAATCTAAGTCTATCCGGAAAAATTCCTCATGTCTCCCCTCTTATGGTCTAGTTGTTTGAAAGTTGGGCAGAAATATTTCAGCTGGGATTACAACATTCACCTCATAAACTAGGCCGAATAACGTTTCTCATGTGGCAATCCTCTTGGTTATCCTATATGGCCAGAATTTGCTGAACAACTCATATGCCCAATTACCTTTAGCCTAATCCAACCAAGCCCTTATATCTTTGACGATCATTCTTTTGGAAAATTCAACTTGGTCTTTGGCTTGGGGGAGATAAACCGAAGTGAGCTTCAGCTAGATGTTAAGTCTTCACACCATATTTTAAAATGGTTATGTGTAAATTGTCTACCATTATAAGTGATGATCGTTTGGGTATACCATACATGCATAGTATATTTTTCCAACAAGAGTCAATGCAACTCGTACCTTTTAGGTTAGTTAACGTGACAGTCTCAACCCACTTAGTAATATAGTTTATGACTACAACTACATAATTTACTCCTCCTGCCGCTTCTATAAATGGCCCCACTTGGTCAATTCCCCATTTCAATTTTGAACTGCAAAGAATTATAGATCTTCATTATCTCTTAATGGGGGAACAAACACTAAAGGAATGTGTTTCTGGCATGACATGAAGGTCCGGATCTGTTCAAAAACATCTTTGAACATCTTTGGCTAGTAGTTATCCTGTCGAAGTAGTTTTTTGGTTATTAATCTGGCTGCTTGTTGGGCCACACATACTCCTTGTTGAACTTCTTTTATGAGATACTTTTCTTCGTTTGGCGCCACACACCGTAAAATGGGAATTAAGTATCATCTTTTGTATAAAGTGTTGTTATGTACTGTGTATCATGACACTTTTACTTTGATCATTCTGGTTTTTGCCTCATCTTCAGGTAGTGTTACAGCTCTTAGATATCTCATGATCGGCGTCATTAAAATCTCAATTTCATCGATGGCTATTACACTTTTCTCCTCATAGTTGCAACACTTTAAAGTTCCTATCAGCAGATGCTTCAGAGATTTTATACTCAATTCATGTGATGCTAACTTGCTTAAGGCATCGTCCTCCTGGTTCTAATATCTTGGCACTTGAGTTAAAGTGTAACATTTTAAGTTTCTTAGCATCGTTTGTACCAGCTCTAAATACTTTTGATGGTTTTTCTCCCTAACATCATATTCTCCCTTGAATTGTTGGACCACTATTTGGGAACCACTAAAATTTTTCAAATATTTAGCCAATGTAAGGCTCGTAATCAAGTCATGATATTCTACTTCATTATTGGTGGTTCATAAGTAAAAATGTAGGGCGTAAGGGAAATCTTGACTATCTAGGCTAGTCAGAAGTACTCCTATTCCACTTTCTCTAGTATGAAACAAACCATTGACGTATAATTCCCATCTATGGTTATCTTTGATGGAGGGTTCCCTTGGGATATCCTCTATCATTTCCACTATGAAATCTGCTATGGCTTGGCCCTTAATACCCGTTCATAGACTAAACTGAATGTCGTGCTCACCTAACTCAATTGCCCATTTCATCATTCAACCAGAAGATTCAGGTTTAAGAAGTACATGACAGACCAAATAATTAGTCAGCATCACAATAGTGTAAGCTAGGAAGTAGGGTCGTAACCATCGAGTTGCATGCACCAAGGCTAAATTCAATTGTTCCAAAGTCGTGTAGCGCATCTCCAGTCTCTCCATATCTCCGACAACAAAATATTTGGGGTGTTGTTGCTGATCATTTTCCTTGATTAGTTATACATTGATCTCCGCAAGAAATACCGATATGTACAAGTATAACAGTACACATATAACTAGGAATAGACATATTACCAAATTTTTATTGCTATATCCATTCGAATGTGACTATTTTAAGCCGTCGTTAAGGGTTTGAACAAATCTACATCTGCATTTAGTTGAGCATCTAAGTCATGCTTCACAACAAATATCTCAATAGTTTTCATGTGAATGAACTTATGAAGCATGATTGTTGCAATTACTATGGAAATTTGTATTTACTTCATTTGAGACATCGAATCAAGAGCATGTCATATTTTCTTTCAATTAACGAATACCATTTCCACAGTGCTTCGTAGTGTAGAATGTCGACAGTTATATTCTTCGGCTAATTTTCTGAGGTTTCTATTTCTTCTATAGGGCATATGATACCTCGCATTTAGATCCATATAAGGATCTAAATATCATTTCGTGTATGAATATCGTGAGTCTACCAAATAATATTTTCTACAAGTTAAAGTAATATTAATTTAAAAATCAAATTAAACTATTTAAACTTGTAAGATCTATACATCGCACGAGATGAGAGCAAAATGGTCCTAACACTTTTAACTTTTAGGCCAAAGGGCATTTTAATCATTTTATATGTGGCCAACGCCGGTCAACACTGAAAATGATGTCTTAGGGTTGTATGGGCACTTATGTCAACTAGTTAGGGTTTTTTTGCACTAAAAATTATCTGAGAATTATGTTGAAACATACCTAAATAGGTAGGGTTATATTGGTATATATCCTATTTTATTACAATGACATGTTTGCTACATTTACCTGAATGAGATCCGAATATGCCCGAATCCGATTCAAAAGAGGATGTTTCCAAAGTATATCCTAATCCAAATTTATTCATACTGCCATTGTAATCCAAAATGACCCAACCATATCTGAACAACACCCTGTTCCAAAATATCCATGTGAACAACCAGGTAGGCTGACCAAGTCAGTAATCTAAAGGACTAATTCCACTCAATGATATCATCCATGATCCGTGGTGCTTGTGAATTCTTGATGCCTCATTTCTTGAAAATGAAGTATTCACAGGCTTTTGTATAGCCATAGAAGTGAGAGGGACAATTCCCCAGAAAAGCCCCAAACTCCACCAGGTGTAAAGTATTTGCACTTGGCAAACAAATTAAAGGCACAGATGTCCATTCCAGAAAAGAAGCATATTAAAAAGAAGGTTGGTAGGACAGTAGCTCCATTGGTGCAGTCGACTCGGCTTAATGATAGTATAAACCCCCGCGTTCAATCCTCTAAATGCACACAACAACAAAAGGTCATTCGTCCTCCAAGATACGTGGCGGTTAATTAATTCCATTAGGGTAACCTAAATGTAGGTCACCATCAAATGTCCCACACGCTTGGCCAACAGCCCCAATGGCCTCGGTCCCCTGTTCCTTTCGGCCTTCATTTCCATCCATCTATCGAGTGCATAAAAATCCAGTTATGAATCCCATGCTGCTTCACTTTGAATTATTGATTCGGTCATCCATTCCCCGACTTAGGTGGGACTACAGCCAATGTTTATGCAGTGATAAATCAGGAGTATGCCTAGTTTGTGACAGTTAAGAAAATGTCACAATATTTGCTCCACCTTTATATGTCACTAAAATATTAGTGACACGTACACATGTCACTAAACTTAATTACTACACTAATTCATGTCACAAAATTTAGGTCACTTTCAAATTGACCTACATCTTAAAGTGTCACAAAAAATATAATGATGCTTCAATGCGTCACAATATTTTAGTGACACGCTAAATAGAGTCACTTCACAAAGCGTCGCTAATAATTTTAGCGACACCTTTTAGTGTCATTCATGCTCCAAAAAAGTGTCACAACTAATTTTTTTTAGTAGTGATGGGATTAGGATTTCACGCATGATCGTTCTCTGGTAAGACCGAACTAATGGAATTTCAAATCCGATCGAGTTTTCTGTAAAAGAGTAATTTTTTTGGATCAACATCAATGGACCGAAGTGTAGAATTATTTTTGATAATTTGAATTATAGAATCGTGAAGTTTCTGACGACTATAACTGCAAGTATATACTCATGATCTTCTCCGTTTCTGCCATATCCCAAGGAGACTTAAGCCTTAGTGTACAGTAAAGCTTTTAACTCAATGCAACTTCTCAATAACCATCGAGTATAAGTTAATTTAGAGATACTAGGGTTTAAAATGAATCAAGATATATAGCAATATAATCATGATACATACCTCCAAAGCGATGTCACTACAAAGTTTCGTCAACTTATGACTCTGCATTTCAATAAATGTACACTTAAAGTTATAGTCTCAAGTTTTCGTTCGAACTAGCCAAGTTTTGTTTGAAAATATTCCAATATTCATCTGATTTAGTTTATTTTAGCTGAATTTTCTTATTTTATTAAAAGTTGAGGACACCTCTTATTGCACAAACAATGTGGAGCTAGAAAGATAACAACGTATTCACGCAAAATGATTGCATCTTAGATTGGTTTATTCTCACTATTCTCACGAGGAAGAGTCTTCTCGTGCCTAACATTTTTACATTGACCGGGATAAACATAAACTAAAGTAAGTGGAGGAGTTTCTTAATTAAGAAAACAATAAATTAAAACGGAACTAAAAAGTGTTCTTCAAAAGAGTTGACTTATTACCACAGATTGGTAATTTGGTAGTGGGCTTTCAACATAAAAGGGTAACTTTTTTTAATATCATACCGTTATTTTTTTCCTCACCCATAACCTTGTTTTATCTTTAATTTCTATATACTAAAACTAATACATATAATTAATTATTAATTATTCACACTAACTAACTATTAATTAATTAGTAACCACCAACATAATTTAATCTTAAACAAGTTTTGGTTATACACTAGAGACATATATAAGATTTTTTATGTTTAAGTATATGACTTTCTAAATATTTTTTTCACTAAACACTAATCTAATGTTACGTACTAGGTTATGTTGCTTTTCAATTAAAATTGATTTAATTAAAATGATTTTTTAAAAATCAATCATTTCAAGATGCTAGGAAAAACGCCCATCGGCTATTACAATGAGTGGGATGGACATCCAATCTAAGTAACCTCTAGCAATAACTAACATATTGCAAGGATATCTAAATTGCATGTCAACCACACTGATCGTCTGTACTATTACAGTTAAGAGGTCCAATAAAAACTGTAACATCGCTCTCGGGGATATTAACTTACTTCCAGTAAAAATCATGACCACTTGGCAGAGAGGAGCGTATCATGCATCAATATCACTGCGCCAAACAAGAATCTTCTACAACTGTAACACCACTTGATCCAACCACGATCTATGTTGTCCAAAATGTAAACACCTTGAAAAACACAGATCTGACGTATCCAAATTAATGGAAATCCAAAAATAAAATCACAAATAAAATTACGAACACACGATCTGAACAAGTAGATCGAGAACAATACATCAACGTGAACAACTAAACCGAGCTATTATCGTGAGCACTACGATCTAATCGATCAAGTCGAAAAACAAAACTGATATGTGGAGATAAATCTCACACTTATTGAATAGCAAAAATATAAATTAAAATAAACTGTTGTTCTCCATCTCCCATAGTGGGAAGATGGGCAAAGATTGAAAAAAAAGAGGTGCGACTAATTAAATTGATTTAATTTTTAAAAAATAAAATGAACTGAATTGGATAGAGAATTAGAGTGAACAAAGTTGAATTGAATGCGAATTTAAAAACTAAGAGTTATAATTAAACAATTATATCATTAGTAATTTCTTTTGCAGAACAATCATAGTTGAATATTTAATGATTTCTACATGTGCTACAATAGGACCAACAATTAATCCCAAGATATTGTAAACGTAATCAATTCACCTGAGAATTGAAATGATGATTTATTAATTATGGATTTTGGGCGATGAAGCAACCAATGGTTTGCTACTTGGCCACCCCCATTGGTTAATGGAATTTTAAGCTCATGTATCGATCGTTCTCTGCCTTTTAAGGAAATTTCGCTTTCTGATCCCGACGTATACAATATGCAATATCCATATTATTTACCTCTTTAAAAAGTTTTGAGAAAGACCATCGTCTTTCCATATGCATATAAAAAAATGGAGTTGAATTAGAATTATAAAAAGTTAAAAAAAATTAGTTGCAATATTAAAAATTGGGATATTTACATTTATAACCATTACTTTAGGCTGAAAGTGTTAATCTACCCCTGCAATCTCACAAAATGCCGATTTGACCTTAACTAATTAATTAATGTGTTAATTTGATCCTAACTTTCGAAAAATTTGTGCCGACATACCAAAAGTCTCTATGTCTGGCTTTGACCTCTCAATTCTAGCAATGATGAAATAGTAAAATGACTAAAATACCCTTAATCTAGAAACTGAAAATTTTATCCTCATAATACCCCTTCCACCACCAGCCATCACCTCCGCCACTCGCCATCACCTCGTCCACCCCCCATCTCTGCCACCTGCTCTACCTCGCTCAAACCCTACCCACCAAATCTCGCCACCTGTTCCACTTCTTCTTGCTTCACCTTCACCGTCCAAGTATTAGGATCCAACGGCTGTGAATTCATCCAATGAGGCACAGTTTCAACTTTAGCTCCCATGAATACACCTTGCATTTGCTTCCATTCCGGTAGCAGAGCTCAAACTGAAGAATAGTTTAGTCTCAGCCAACATTCTCGACAAATCAACCATGTAGGATTCAAATTGGATTCACCTAAATTACCAAATCTCACTTCCAATCTTTTCGAACTCGCTTGGTAATCGATCTACGTCTGCAACCTCTTCCCACTGCAACTCGCTTGAAAACCTCCGCCGCCGCCAAAAATTTCACCACCCCTCCCGATCTACTCCGCCCTAGCCCCGCATCCCAATCTCCTCCTCCTGCTGCCACCCCCAACTCTCCTCCTCCCTAACCCCGCTTCCGCCTTAGCCCTTCCTCCCGACTGCCACCCCTCCAAATCTCCTCCGCCTTAGCACCGTCAACCTTTCTCCTCCTCCCACTGCTACCCCTATAAATCTCATCCGCCCTAACCCCGTCTCTCGCAGCCACCTCTCCCGCAGCCACCCTTCCAAATCTCATCCGCCCTAGCCCCGCCTCCCGATCTCCTCCTCCCGCTGCCACCCCACCAAATCTCCTTCGTCTTAGCCCCGCCTCCCGCTATGACCCTTTCAAATCTCCTCCACCCTAGCCCCATCATCCCACCATAAAGAAAGAAAGAACAAAAATAAAGCGATGGGGACTTACGAGAACGAAGAAAGAAAACGGGGAAGAAAGAAAACAAAGATGAGGATTTTTATTATTTATTTGTTTATTTTAATTCAAGGGGAAAATGGTCTTTTCAACAAAATCTGGAAGTAAAATGGTTGACTAAAAAGTCAGCGAAATCAAAGGTTATTTTGACACTTTCTAAGATGGCAAGGTTATATTTGCTCTTTCAACCTAAAATCAGGGTCATTTTAACACTTAACTCTTAAAAAAAATTACAACGTGCAGTAGTTATAAGTTTATGACCCGATTAATGCAACCAGAAAATTTTATCTTAATTTATTATAATTTGCATTTTAAACCTTAATTTTTCTATAACTTATGGAAATGTTGTGTTTCAAGAGAAAGATTCTTTGAATAATCATGTAGTAGTAAAGTTTTTTCTCTCAAGAATTTCTAACTTCTTATCATTGTATTTATTTTTAATTATACAGTTAAATTACATATTAAATATATCTTTTATATTTTTATATTTTCTTATTCAAATATATATTATTACTTATTTTAACTTTTAAAATATAATATTTAAATTTTATAAAAAATTATAATATTTATCACTAGCACCATACAATAGAAATTGTTTGCTTGGTGCTGTCAACCGGGGATATTGAAGTTATTTTTACTAACCTAAATCCAAGTTGTCTGAAAACAACATACTAATATTATAATATGTTACTGACTTTAAATATTTTTCCCAAGCACCATATAAAAGAAATTGTTTATTTTGTGCTGTCAACTGGGGATATTGAAGTCATTTTGACTGACCTAAACCCAAGTTGTCTGAAAATAACATACTAATAATATAATATGTTACTGACTTTAATTCTTTACTATATATAATCAATAATAAAATTTTAAAATATATAACTTCTAAAGATAAATTTAAAAGCATAAATATCTCATACTATATATAAATTATTTGCTTTGTGCTGTCAACCGGGGATATTGAAGTCATTTTGACTGACCTAAACCCAAGTTTTATGAAAATAACATACTAATATTATAATATATTACCGACTTTAATTGTTTACTGTATATAATCAATAATAACTTGTTAAAATATAATTCTAAAGATAAATTTAAAAGCATAAATATCTCATATATATATATACATACACACTACTGAAGAAAATTCAAATAAACACATAATATAAAATATCAAAATGTTTGGACTTTTTTATACACTGATATAGTAATTTTGATAGAAATATGTATACATATTATTTATTTATTATATATGACAAAATCTTGTTTTAGATCGGCTAACTGTTAAAAAATGACATTTTATAATTAGTGAGACTAATTAGATCCTTTGATATTTACTTTTATGTATTGCAATGAGATACACATAATTATGTTAACATTTAAAATGAATATCAACATATAAATAATTACTTTTTAAAAAATTTGAATGAAATATTATAAATATAATCAATTTTTATTGTACTAAATATTGAACTATTTCTAACTAAATTAATTATTTCACTTCATAACTCATGTAGTTTTCCTTAGATGACTAAACTTAAAATTTTTAAATAAATTTTATTTTCTATTTTAATGTAAGACACAAAATTTACATCCTAATATTTTAATTAATAATATTACACAACGCGCGATGGTACTCTGCTAGTTTAATATTAAAATTCTAGTGAACTGTCAATAAGCTTATTTATAGGCCACCTTTACTTACACTTTCTCTTTAATACGTATGTAGAACGAGCAAAATAGAAATTTAGATATATGTATTGGAATTGTGTTGTACTAAAGTAGAAAATGACAATTCAGATTTCACTTTTAGGCAAAATTTGAAGGAGTAACAATATTTTAAAATATCTCCGTTTTCTAAAATAAAGTCAACAAACCAGTCTACTGATATCATTTTTTTAAAAAATATATAATTTCACAACTTTTGATGTTAAACTGATGTTTTTAAAAAATTTCTCTACATCGTGTGTTTTCTCCACTAGCTTCCTTTACCATGTTCTGCCATACTCTTTTTTTAAAAATTAAAACTACCATAAATGGTAGGGGGATTTGTATTGGCTTCCCCAAGCGTAAATACATAGAACAAAAATAAATAAGCCGGTTGGCTATGTTTTAGTACAATAATCCCTATGTCTTAGAACTACTAGCTGACGGGCAACACTAGTTGCCTCCAAAAGAATAAAGAATAAGTACGTAGAGTGTCGCTAGAT
>JAULKM010021759.1:0-14165 GCA_032355605.1 Rubia tinctorum
GAATGGAAAATGCACAGGGTATAATCAATTCAGATCCGCGTGCGAATTTGCAGACAATGTCCATGTAATGGGATATAGGGGAGGAGCCATTCACAGAAAGGATGAGAGCTGGAGATATTACTCTCATGTGACAGAGAAAAGGTAGTTGTGCGGATAATCTTTTCCATGACTGTACTATCATTATCACAAATGCAACTTTTGATAGGAACAAAGGAGTTGGAGTGATGACATGGTGTTCAGAGGGCACATCTATAAACGATGGATGGTCAGGAACAATGATGGTATGTGCTTTCTCACCAACCCAGAATAAGCTAATTGCTATACTCCAAGTTGTGAAGCTGGCAAGTGGAAGAGGGGAGACGCGGGTTTGAATTAAAATGGATTGTAAGAATGCACTGCGTTATATTGTCAATTACCCAGACAACCCCCCAAATGTTAGGCAAATAGTAAAGAAAATTCGGATGCTAGGAATGGTGTACATTAGTTTATCAGTACTAAAAGTTGATAGACTAGATGTTGCAGAAACCCATAGGTTCGCACGTTTCACCCTATCATGTATCCCGACTTCAAGTTGTGTATGAAATCGAATCTCTTACCAATTTTTTTTTAAAAAAATCATGCACACAACCATTTTGAAAACCAGCATCACATTAATGATTAACCTTTGATGTGTGATCCTGCTGACCCCTGAAATGCCACTCATCCATGTCCATAATAAAAAAAAAATTACACTTCACAATCGTGGTCTCTATTTTAGCCTCAGAAGAGAGAATTTTTTTTGCTAGCACTGAACTACACTACACTTCATGAGTCATGATTCACGATATATTTTTTTTTCTAATACTACTATATGGAGCGAGATAAGATTAGTCTGCATTGCACTTTTTGCTATTTTGCTGTCATTTATTTGTGTTTGGGTCTTATTGCCCTTTGCGAGCATCAAGGAAAAAAGGTCCCAGATCAGCTTTCTTGGTTGTAAATCACAAGAATTTGTGGCATCTTAGAACTTTATAAATTTATTGATACCATAAGATGTAACAATTTTAATGATATTTATAAGTGTCACAAATTGTTATGACATGAATTGATGTCACAATTTTATTTAGTGACATTTGTACATGTCACTAAAATTTAGTAATACGTTAAGATGTCATAAAAATTGTGACACTTCCTTACCTGTCACCAAAAATGTGTCACTGCTGGACTCTTTTTTTTGTAGTATTTCTAAAATTAATTGGAAATGTAATATTTTATAAAGTCAATATCTAATTTACAATGCAAATCTATTTCCTTTTTCAATGTTGCTTTTCAAATAATGAGTGATTAATCAAACAATATTTATGAGCATGCACATTTTTTTGTATTCTCAATCTCCATTTGTTAGGGAAATTCTTTCATAATACTTATCGCAAAACACTATATAATAAATATTGTTTGCATTTCGATATCAACCAGAGGTAGTCACAGTCATTTTGACACTTGTTTTACCAAAACGTTGTCGTTTCACATAAACCTTACTCCTCTAATTTTCAATCCCAACTCCATGCCTCCTTCGTTGTCAATATGTTCTTCTTTGTTCTATGTCGGGATGACAGTTGGTCGGGTTTTGATGGAGTTCTGCCTCGCATCCGCCCTAATGATGCAGGTATGGATGTAGTTTTCGTGGGGGGTGGGCGGGTATGAGCATGAAAATTGATACCCGTCATGGGTAGTCGGTTGAGCACGGATATTAGTTCATACCCGTCCAACCCCAGCCCCGCCCCCAATATACCCGCTATCTACACACTAATTTATTATATAATAAACTATTATTTATCCATAATGTTCATGTTTTACTTATAATATTTTCATGTAATATTATTAAACTTTTAGTATTAAAATTAGTAATTTTGAAGTAAAATTTAGGTGCTTTTTGGAAATATAAATGGGATGAGTAAAATGGATTTGAAGCGTGGTATGAAAACCCAAATGAGTGATGAGACGGGGGTGAATTTTAGATAATACTCGATGAGGTGGGAAGAATTTTAATATTATACTCACTATGGGTAATGGGGCGGTTATGGATATAAAAAATTTAGGTGGGCATGGGCATGAAAGCACCATAATCAGGGGCGGATCTATAGCATGGGGCATGGGGTAACCATGAAAAAAAGGGTATTAGTATTTGGTTACCCAAGTAGTTTTTTTATCATTAATATTAAATATATATATTTTAATAGTGGTATTAGTATTGAGTCCGTCTCTTGAAAGACGGTCTTTTCATAAGTCATGGAAAGACCAATGTTTAAAGTGTGAATTAGAAGAAATTAAAATAAAATTTTCGGGTTGAATGAACCAGGTTTTAAAATTTATAACTACTACACGTTGCATAATAAAACTTTAATATTGCAACAAAGACCTTTTACCTTTTATTATTATAATTAAACCCCATCTTTTCATAAGTTTATGGAAAAATCGTCTTTCCCAAGACTTTGTCATGGAAAAATTTGTCATTAGTATTTGGTTACCCCAATGACCATTTTCTGAATTCGCCAATGACCATAATCCGTACAAGCCGCACCAGTTACCTGGGCACTACTTCTACAACCACCTCGTCTCCAGCTTGCACCACTGGAACCTCCGTGCCTCCTTCTTCATTTGTACCTGCGGATTGCTGTTTTCCTCAAAGGACGACCATCGCCCATCGCCCATCGCCCATCGCCCATCGCTGTTGTTTTTTTGCAGGCTGCTTCGTCGTAGTCACCGTTACTTCGCCGTTATTAATATGTACTCGTGTTTTCCTCAATCGATTGGCGTTTTTCCTCCAACGACGCTTATCGCCCATCGCCGTTGTTTTTCCGCAGGTGATTCTCTTCAACTCTAATTATAAATGTTGGATTTTGATAGCGGGATTGTCTTTTTGAATGGTTCTATGTTTTCATTAATGCCGTGTCTAAGGATGGGAGAAATTAAACTTGTATGTCCTGGACATTGATATTCATGATGCTGCTTAGTTATGAATTTTATGTTCAGTCATTTGTTTTCCTGATGCTGCTTAGTTCAACCACTATTGTATTGCTCCCATATGCCATTAATTCGTATTGTAGATCAAGGTTCTGTATGAAATCAAGTGAAGAACAAAGTTGTTTTTTACACATTTAAACTCTATTTTGAATCAAATATAGAACACGAATCTCCTCCGGAAGAAGATTTCTTTCATACAAAACCTCACTATTGAGCAATCTGTGGGCTGGGATGTTAGTTGTCGTGGGTATAGACCGGAGAGTTCTTTTATGTCTGAAAATGTTGTGTTCAAGAACTGGTTGGAAACTTTTGTTAGTTCAGACAGTTGAACCTTGACAGTTTCTAAACCCATTGGTCCCAGATTCTGCCTTCCGAGTGTCTCCTGTGCTTCCTCAAGCACTGCCTGCAAGTATTTTTCTTGAGCTTCTATACAGAGCTGTAAGTGATGTAGCACCTATATCAGTTTAGAGACTGACTTAAGTCTCAGTCAAAAATTTCTTACCTAATAAGCACAAAATCAGGCATTTCTTTTCCTTGGTTGATGTTTGAAATTATTCCCAGTTTGATGTTTTATCTTCAGTGATTTGTGAACAAGGTGTAAAAGATATAGCAGGTCTTCTTGCTAAGTGAAAAGTTTACCTCGAGTTGCTTATAAAGCCTTCTCTGCACTTCGATCTACATCTCTATTGCTTCTTCTATGTGTATGTTTCTGTGTAGAGCATCTCATCATCAGACTACATTTGTAGAATAACTGATTTTTGTAAGCTAAAGAAACATGTAACTCCCAGCACCATTAAGTTCTTGATATACTATTTCTTCACCACTCTGCTCAACGCATGGAACTTTGGAGGAGGTTGCCCATTAATAGCCCTCGGTTGAATCCCTGCCAAAGAACAACTCGAAATCGAACAGATGTGTATTTCTTGAAGAATTTATTATTCTTCTCTGTTCCTTTTCTTCATCACCGTTCTGGTTTCCTCTCCTTCCTATCAATTTCATGGTATGGCTGGAGCTCTTCACGGAATGCAATTCAACAAGAGTTCAACAAGAGTTGACAGGGAGATTGAAGAGGAAGACGGCTTATGAGGTTATGGTTGCACAGACTCTTGGTTTCCAATCAATTTCACCACCGCCGAGCTTCCATGAGAAACTCTGACTTCACCGTACATTTTATTTTTTGCTTAAGTAGCTCAAATGCCTAAGTTATTTTTTATCTTTTGGCATAGGCTTTTCGGTCTGAATTTTCATTGAATTCATTTGTGCTAATCATTAATTGCATGAATATGTCAAAAAATGCTTCCAAGATTTTGGGGCTATTTTTTGCACTCTTTACTTCTTAAGAATGCTACTCCTTTTCTCTCTGTGTGTGTGTGTTTACGACGTTGCTGTTTGTAAATTTGTGTTTTCCCTTTGTGCATTCTTATGTGTATTGATCAAGACAAAAGGCTTGGTTTTTCTTCAATAAATCATAGCGGTTTCTGAGGGGACAGGAGAATTATTGTTCATTAGTTTGTTAATTACAATGTGAAAGACGATCTTTTGCAACTCTAATTTTACGGGTATATTCCAGATTGACCGTACAATGATAGCAGAGCTACCAGTGGTAAAAAAGAGAGAGGATAAACAAGTATGTCATTATCGAAATTGAGGGCAGCGGATTAATTTCCCCTGAAAGTGTATTATTTTTCCCATGTTTTTCTTATTGATGGATATTTTTAGTTGCAGAGAAGATCCGCTGTTAGTTAGGGTGTTTAAAGAGATGAAGGAAGGTTTGGAACCCTGAGGAACAAGATTGATGCTCTTACTTCTTAGTTGGAGTGCTTATTGTGGCAATTCAGGGGTTGATGTGAGGCTATTATGTACTCCTCATGCAGTATCCAAAAGGGATTTTGCTACCTTCCGGTTTGAAGTTTTGGTGAATGGACAAAGCTGCAATCACCTGCATGCTACCGATGGCAAGAGTTGCGCAAAATTTACCTGTAATTTTTTCTTAAGAAAATTGGCATGTTATATGAATGTGATTTCGTTCTCTAAATTAACGCTGACGACCGAATACAATAGTTATCTGATCCAATATGCAGCTGGGTGATGAGTTGCCATCAGCTTGTAATGCAAGTGCAGTTTATCAGTTGCTGGTAAGGAGCCCCCTAACTATTTTTTCTTTTGTTTTTTTCGACTGAAGTGAAATGAACGTAATTGAACTCAATTGAAGTGCAGTGCAGTGCAGTGCAGTTAAATCGGGAAGAGCACGCATAACTTGTAAAAACCTACATAAAAAACAAGTAGCTTGATATGGCTCTTAGAGATGATCATGTTAGTGGTCGAAAGCAGACATTAAAGTTGGATATCTCGACGTGTTTCACAGAGAGCAGACATCAAGACCCATTACATATTCATCAAATATTCAACTCAACAGATCATTTTCTGAACCCTGTTGTGGCAATGGTGGTTTATATTGCTCTTCGCCATATATGCCTTCATTGTGTGTTTTCGAAAGTTCAGTTACATGTAATCACCATTTTCTGATGAGATCATCAATGCATTTTCTAAGCTTCTTGTGGATGGTGAATATATTTTCACAACACGACCGACAATTTATAGAAAGTCATCCCCGTGCGTGAAGCTCGATCATTACAGCAGCCATGGAGATTTTTTGTGTTTAACTGGCCGGTAAGAATAGCTGTTAGAGCAGCGGTTGATACACCATTCAATGTTCGAATTGGTGGGACTTCTTACTAAAATGAATTTTTGAGAAAATCAATATATGAAACGAGAAATACACAGTTAAGAGACGAGGATGAAGGTTAATAAACGAAGTAGATGCCCAAAAAGGACCACATATTTGAAGATAAGCGGGATTATATAGATAAATCATGAATAATTAATGTTTTTCTTTGCTGTATTTTGTGTAATTTAAATTGAAAGAGATTCAATTTTAGATTTTGAAATTATATGGTGGATCAAAATTTAAAGTTTAGACAAAATAACTAAATTTTGTCTTCAATTTATGCTCCAAAATAACTACAGTTTTGTGAGTTCGAAATTAGAGTCCTGAATTCCAAATATTCTCTCTATTTATCTTAATTTCTTAAAATTTAGAAAATATTTTGTGCTTTGATGTAGATGCTAAGAGGTATTTTATTTGAACACGAGGCCGAAATATGATCATGTAGTTGATTCTGCATGGTGAAATATAGGATCAGTTCTTGTTGTTGCATACTCTGAGCAGTCCAATGAATTAAATTCTTTTATCTAGCATTATATACTCTGAAGAAATTTATTAGATTACACGAATAAGCTGAGAGACTGTCTGTTACTCGACTAGCATTGCATTACATCAACTGCACATGTCATCTTACATAAATCAGGAGTGTAATCAAGACAGTGGAAGAAAAACCTTGCATATTTATTTGTTCAGCATCATCTTCTCTGTAGACCTGCTTTCATCATAGGAACCAGCTTTCAATTGACGATACTCTCTTTCTTATATTCGTCTCAGGTGTGTTGTACTTCGTTTTGAACTTTCCGGGTTACAAACAGTGGCGGAACTAGAAAGAAATTTGAGGAGGGGCGGGGTTGGGCGGGGCAGGGAAGGGGCTGTATATTTACCCTTAGTCACTGGAGGTTGGGGGCGGCCGCACCGGCTCGCCCCCCAGTTCCGCCGCTGGTTACAAAAGATGGCAATTTACTGACGTGTTGATGAATATTCTCAGGATTATTGTCAATCTAGCATAGGAGTTTCCGATCTGCATATGGACTATAAATAGAGAATATTTTACGGCTGCAAGTGTGTGAATTTAATTGAGAAAAATATATACTTCAGATTTACTTTCTGCCGAGAGACTTGCAAAGAGCCAGAAACTATATGCTCCAACATACGTGACCTGTTGTTCAAAGTTCAGAACCTATACCTTAATTCCTCGGGGGGAGGAGATTCAGCGTCGACGAGTGTCGAGGTCAGTGGGAGTCTAATCAAGGAGGATCAGTAGCAAGGGGAGCTTGCAAAATCCACACGTTGTAATTAGAAGATAAGTATAGTTGTATGGTGTATTTTGTATGTATCTCTGATTAATGAATTTATTCTGAGCTGGGACAGGCCCCACAGACGTAGCGGAATTTCATCGAACTGTGTAACCAAGTTGTGTGTCTCATGCATTATTTACTTTACATACTTTGTTAAGTTAGGCTATGTTGGAACATAGGTTTGCTAGTTAAGCTAAAACGGCAAAACCATTTTTTCAATTGGTATCAGAGCAAGGTCACTTACGTTTTTACCTTGGTTGTGTCAAGGAAAGTGTGATTTGGTTTTACCATTGTGACAAGGGGAGGAGCTTGTGTGTCTCAGCCACCACTGCTAGAAGGAACGAACTACAATTACTGGAAGACTCGCATGAGTGTGTTTATCAATTCTCTGGATATACTTGCATGGAACTTTGTTGAGAACGTGTGGAATCCTCCAACTGAAAACGAAGAATCCAGCTCTAAGGAGAAAGAGGGAGATTCAAGTTCAAAGAAACAAACGCTTAAAGATAAAGCGTCTTGGTCACCAGATGAATTAAAGGCGTCGCTGACAAATTCCAAAGCTTTGAATGCTATCTTCACAACTGTGAATGAAAATCAGTTTAAACTCATATCTACATGTCATTAGGATAAGAAAGCATGGGATATCTTGCAGATTGTACATGAAGAAACCAGTCGAGTAAGTGAATCCAAATTGCAGATGTTGGCAACCAAATTCGAAGAATTGAAAATGGAGGAGAATGATACGATTGCCACATTCAATGGGAAACTCAGAGACATCTCAAATATGGCTTATCTATTGGGAAAAGCTTATAAGGAATCTAAACTGGTGAAGAAGACCTTGAGATCACTGCCCAAGAGATTTGCTATGAAGGTTGCAGTAATAGAAGAAGCTAGAGATGTATCAATGATGTCCCTGGATAAATTGATGAGATCACTACAAACATATGAGATGAATATGGAACATCCTGCAAAGAAAACTCAAAAGGAGTTGGCGTTTAAAGCATCTTCATCACGAGATGATCACAAATTAGTCAGTGAGGATGATATTGAAGAAGTTGCTCTCATCACTAATAATTTCTCAAGAATGCTGAAGAAGGTGGTGAACAAGAAATCACAAGAAAGAACTGGAGGAAATAGACCATGTGGACAGAACTTTGGAAAGAACCGTGGAAATCGCATGGAGCAAGGAAATTAGCAGTTCAATAAATATCAAGGTGGTGAAGCAAAACAGCAAGGAAGGATTCAGTGTAGAGAATGTGAAGGTTTTGGACATATCCGGTCTGAATGTGCCAATACCCGGAAGAAGAAAGGAAGATCGTATTTTATTTCATGGAGTGAGGATGAAGAAGATGAGAAATATGAAGAGGAACTTACCAGTAATTATGTGGCATTTGAAGCAAAAATCGTGATGAAGTTGTGGACATATGTTCCAACACAGATACTGCCGTATATTCCAACACAGATACGGTATACGTTCTGCTTATACTTCCAGCGATGATGAAGACCAATCCGTGAGTAGTGAAGATATCTACGCTTCATATGAAAAGATGTATAACAAGTGGTTAAAGGTGGCAGATGCAAATAAATCCCTGAAGATGGAGAAAAGTCAATTGGCTGAAACAAAGAAGGAATTGAAAGTGCAGGTTGAAAAACTTAAGAGTGAAATTGAAGATCTGAATGTGAAAATTTATACTATGACTGAAAGGGCAGAATTGGAAGAAGCAACAATCAGGAAGTTAAATTCTGCCAAGGCAAAATTAGATGATATTCTGACCATGGGAAAGAGCTTCGGAGATAGGCAAGGAATTGGTTATGGCAATATATCATGCGATATAGGAAATTTCAAGATGGACGTGCAAGATATGAAGAAAAAGGTGATTAAGACTCGTGTGCAAAAACCTCTCATATGTAATTATTGCATGGTTCAAGGCTATACCGAAGAACGATGTTTCAAATTATTGGGAGATATCATGAACGGACGTCAGCCATCTGTATGTTCCAACATAGATAGTACCCAACGGTCAAAGATGGTTCGAAAGGTATGGATTCTTAAATGCTTGAATACTTGTTTTGTTGCTCATACTTCACTTATTGCACATTCTAGAGACTCGTGGTACTTTGATAATGGGTGTTCTCGTCATATGATCGGAACTCAGGAGTTTTTGACAAAGATAAAACCATATGATGGTGGTTCTGTTACTTTTTGTGATGGAAAGAAGAGCCGAGTTATTGGCAAAGGTGAAATGCACATTGAAGGTTTTCCACTGTTTTCTAGTGTATTGCTCGTCAATGGTTTAAAGGCAAACTTGTTGAGCATCAGTCAGTTGTGTCAGTTGTTTGATGACAATATGACAGTTGAAATTCAGAAAGACAAATGTGTGGTGAAACATGACAACGATAAAGTTCTTTCTGGGATTTGATCATCAGATAATTGTTATCTTTTGGAGCAAGAAGTGTGATGTCTAAGTTCAAAACAAGATGAAGGTACTTTGTGGCATAGGAAGCTTGGTCGTATCAACTACAAAACCTTGGTGAGAACCTTTAATTCAAAGGAAGTTCGGAGAATGCCTATGCTTACGACCAAAAGTGGAATTGTATGCGGGCCATGTCAGCAAGGTAAACAGATTTGGTCTCCACACTCTTCAGTACAATAGATTACTAACTCAAGGAATCTTGAATGACTGCATATGGATTTGATGGGTCCAGTCAACACACCTAGTGTGAGTGGTAAGAAGTACATCATTGTGTGTGTCGATGATTTTTCTAGATATACTTGGGTGACGTTTCTCAAAGAAAAATCTGATACCGTGGATGTTTTTAAAAGTTTGGTGGTAAAGTTGCTGACCGAGAAGGGAATTCCGATTGGAAAGATAGTGAGAATCAGAAGTGATCATGGCAGGGAATTTGGAAACTCTCAATTCAGTGAGTCCTGCGATGAACTTGGAATTCAACATGAATTATCCGCTCCAATCACTCCATAGCAGAATGACATTGTTGGAAGGAAAAATAGAACACTTTAGGAGATGACTCGAGTCATGCTTGCAGAAAAAAGCATACACAAAAAATGGTGGGCAGAAGTTGTTAATACATCTTGTTATACTATCAATCGAGTGTATCTTCGGTCGTTTACCAACAAGACATCTTACGGGATTTGGAAGGAAAGGAAGCCAAATGTATCCCATTTTCATGTGTTTGGAAGCAAGTGTTATATTCTACGAGATAGAGATCTATTTGCCAAATTTGACAATCGTAGTGGTGTTGGTATATATTTAGGGTATTCTGTGAACAATAGAGCATACCGTGTGGATGATTCGGAAGACAAACAGGATTCAAAGGAGAAAGATGATGAACCAGATGTTGAATATGTTCCAACACAGGTTACTCTGCCAGAACAACCAGTTGAGTATGTTGGAACACAGGATCAAGGAAAAGAGCAGCCGGTGTTTGAAGTAGAAGAGTATGTTGGAATACACTCCCCGACATCGAGTTTGTATGTTCCAACATAGGAGATACCAGAACTAATTTGAAGGAGAACATGATCTGTTCCCAGGGTGAATTACCATGAGCTTGCTGGATTGCAATGTTTTATCTCACTCATTGAGGCAAATAATTACAAGGAAGCATTACTTGATGAATACTAGATTGCGGTAAAGCAAGAAGGGCTCGCACAGTTTGAACGCAATGATGTGTGGTATCTTACTCCTCTTCTGAAATGTGTTAATGTGATTGGTACAAAATAGATTTTCAAGAGCAAGTCTGAGGTTGATGGACAGATTACTCGCAATAAAGCTAGACTGGTGGCACAAGGATATACTCAAGTAGAAGGTGTCAACTTTGATGAAATTTTTCCACCAGTGGTCAGGTTAGAATCTATTCGCATCTTGCTTGCTATTGCTTGTACTGTGAATTTTACATTATATCAGATGGATGTGAAAAGTGCTTTTCTGAATGAAGTGGTGAATGAAGAGGTATATGTGGAACAAACTAAAGGATTTGAAGATCCTCATTATCCACATCATGTGTATCAACTTAAGAAGACACTATACGATTTGAAACAAGCACCTAGAGCATGGTATGAACGACTAACAAACTTTCTACTTAAGAAAGGTTATCGTCGAGGGGGAGTAGATCGTACATTGTTTGTCTTCAAGAAATCATCCAAATTTTTTATACCTCAAATTTGAGTGGATGACATTGTGTTTGGCTCTACCTCATCGTCTATGGTGAAAGATTTCGTGTCTCTAATACAAGTCAAATTTGAGATGAGCATGGTTGGAGAACTTACTTATTTTCTAGGGCTTCAAGTTATGCAAGAGAAAAATGGTTTGTTCATAAACCAAACCAAGTATGCCTTGAATCTGGTGAAGAGGTTCGGTCTTAATAGTGCACGTTCTATTAGAACTCCAATGGCAACCATAGAAAAATTGGTTAAGGATGAGAAAGGTGTTCCAGTTGATCAGAAATTATACAGAAGTATGATTGGAAGTCTGTTGTATCTTACTGCTAGTCTACCAGATATATGTTTTAGCGTAGGCGTTTGTGCTTATTCAGGATGATCCAAAGGAATCTCATTTGACTGCAGTAAAAAGAGTTATTCGATATGTTAGTGGGACTTCTGATTATGGTATATGTTATTCTAAAAATCAAGACTCGGATCTTATTGGATACAGTGAAATTGATTGGGCTGGTAATGCAGATGATCGCAAAAGCACTACTGGAGGTTGTTTCTTTATTGGCATGAATTTGGTCTCTTGGTATAATAAGAAGCAAAATTTGATTTCTTTATCATCTGCTGAAGCTGAGTATCTTGCTGTTGGAAGCTGTTGTGCACAGTTATTATGGATGAAACAGATGATGAATGACTATGGAATTCAAAAAGGTCATCTAAAGATTAGGTGTGACAATAAAAGTGTAATTGACATCTCAAAGAATCCTATTCAGCACTCAAGAATGAAGCACATTGATATAAGACATCATTTTATTAGAGATTTGGTTGAAAGGAAGGAGGTTGTGGAAAACTATGTTCCAACATGCGAATAATATGCTGATATATTCATTAAACCGTTGGATGCTTCAACCTTTGAATTTCTTAGACAACACCTTGGTGTGTGTCGAATGTGAGGTATGTTTGAAACTCCTCTGTACAGTATGTATATTTTTTGGTTCAGTTTTTTGGCTTCAAAAAATTAGAAAAACAAAAAATTGGAAAGAAAGAAAATAAGAATGGCGGAAGAAGAAGAAAGTGGTTGAAGGTATGTTGTAAGTTAAGATGTGACATGATTTGAAAAGAGAGGAAAGGTTATTATTGCATTGGTAAGGTAAAAGTGGACACGGTTGCAAAAGTGTAAAAGGGAAGAAGTTATTTTTGGTTTAAATTCTACAATTTCTCCACATTCCTTTTTTACGCATTGCACTCTCCCACTTCTACCAAAATTCTCAAGCTCTTTGGAAGTTATTCTACCAAGTCTTTTGAGCAATCTGTGAACTCCCTAATCTACTCCAAACTCCTTGCCGAGTTACTTCTACAATGGCTGGAAATAAGAAGTCGATTCTTCTCACTTTTGGCGAACTCGAGAAGAAATCACCAAGTAGGGTGGAAGCATCAACATACAGTCAACCTGAGAAGAAAGCTCCCAACACTGAGAAGACCAAATACCAAATGGTAACCGTATCTAAATCCACTCAAGTCATTTGGAAGGAAAAGTTTTTTGATTCTTTAAAGGAGTTTGCTAAGTGGATTCAAGTAAACTGAATTGTTGTTGATTAGAGGAATCTAGAGGACTTTAAGGTGGAATTATTAGATGTTAAAATGGATGAGGTGCTCTCTGGATACATAGGTGACATGTATTTCATTGAATGCTTTGAGGTAAAAATTGCTTAGGGGTCAGTACAAAGAATATCGAGGGAAAGATATGTTTCATGTCTATTGTTATATTCTGAGAAGAAGTTATGAGAAAATTGAGGAAAATCAATATGAGGAGGCTATAGGCTTGAAAGTGATTAGGTTTACAAATCAATTGAAGATAGTTTTGTTTGATGTCGTGAATGCTGACAGGGTTGAGAAGCTCAGGGCTATAAAGCCTCCAGTGATAGTATTGTCAGAAAGTGATGATGAAGCAGAGGCTGGGTATGTTCCTACATACCAGCATGCAGATAAAAAGGAAGTTGATGAGGTCGATTTGAGTTCTGTTGGGGAAAGTCTGCAGGATCATAATTTTCCAATGCACGAGGAAGCAATTTTTGAAGATTATGAGGGGTTGGAGAGAGGGGAAGAAGACCCCACACCAGAAAATGCTGGCACAGTATATTCCAACACAGGGACAACCTGTTGGAACACACTCTACTGGGCAGCAACAAGCCAAGCATGAACCTGTCCTCACATACTCTAGTGATGAGGTTCTGGACGAATTCATTCAGAACAGGAAGGGCAAGAGGAAGATCAATGAGGCTGAATCATCACAGCCTATCAAAAAGGATAAGGTGGCGCAACCTTCTCCCAAAAAGAAGAAGAAAACTGTACTACCTCCTCATCCGGTAAGTCATGCACTGTATGAAATCTTGTATGATTCAAATTGTGAGGAGATGGGTGGTGTATTTTCTCAAAGGAAGTTGATTGATGAAAGATATGTAGATTTGGTGGCATATAAATCTAGCGGGTTATTAGATTTTCTTGAGTTGATTGGGATGAGAAAGGCTGCCACATGATTCCTGGATTACAATAAGTAGATTGTTTGTGAAGTGTATTTAAATATTATGTCTGGAAATATAGAGGAAGATTCACCCTGGTGTGACCGAGTGTATGTTCGAGGGAAAATTGTGATTTTTTTGGCTGAAAGGATCAACAGGTTATTGGGGTTGAAGATTCTAGAATTTGAAGGAATTTTTTTATGAAGGATGGAGATCTCGGATGATCAAATTCTTATTGAGATTTCAGGTGGAGTCAAGACTGAATGGGCGACAACTGGTTATTCTCATGCTTCGTGTTTGACTTCCAGGTTCTTGGGGCTGTATAAGATGGTCGTAAACTGCTGGATGCCATCCTCAAATACCACAACCCTTACCCGTGAAATGGCAAGGTTACTCTACTGTGTTGGAACACAGAGGCCGGTTAACCTCGGGCTACTCATTCAGCAAGCCAT
>JAULKM010021797.1:0-14163 GCA_032355605.1 Rubia tinctorum
AACAGCTGAATCAACCACAATTGGTAACAAAAATAGCCTCAGCAACACTCTCCAACTACATCATCTCACAATATCCAAATTTCATTCCTTAATATATATATATATATATATATATATATGCAAAACCCATGAAAAGTAGCATCAATATTAGTTCAGGAATCAATAAGCATTTACCTTTAAAAACAAGTTAGTCAATAGTAGCATCAATACTAGTCCAGGAATAAAAAAAATTCACAACTTTTACCTTTAAAAATACCACGTTAATCAACAAGATCGGAGAAAATGAGATTCAAATAGCACAAATGAGACAAATTCGGCTTCAGAATTGTAGAGTTTGAAAACAGTACACACTTGATACGTGGATCTCTGCGTGTGAAATTAGGGCAGTTTTGTTGTCATAAATTTAGGTGGTGAAAATGGTATCAAAGAAACAACCCGGCTTAGTCATTCAAAGGTATCACACAAAACAAAACACTGAACAACACAAGCAATCCCCTGATCCCATCTTATTGAGAATCAAATACAACAATACAATCAACATTCAAAATTTGATTTTTTTTCCTTCAAGAAATGAAATAACAGCAATACAAAATCAGAATCCCAAATACTAAATTCTAAATCCTAAATCCTAAATCTTATCGCAGTGCAAGACAAAAAATATATACTAAACAAGGAAGAATCTACCTTCTTCTCGCTGAGCTGAACCGCAGTGGAGCCGAGTAGTGGGGGGGTTCCGGGACAGAAGTGGTGGGGCTTCTTCAAGCCACCGATGGTTAGTCGCCTCAATCAAAATGAATCAGCAAAACCTCGTGCTCGGTGTTTGGAGGAGAGGCGGAATTTGATGTCGTCGTTTCATCGCTCCCACTGGCGCCAACCTTCTTTGGAGCCATTCCATTTGATTCCCATTCGGCACAATCTTTCATCGCTCGTTTCATCGGCAGCACCAAAATGAAATTAAATCAGTAAAATCCTAAATCCCCAAATTATAGGATAGGCAGAAGAGGGACGACACTGGATGTGGAGGCAGAGGCTCGATGAGGGCGGGCAGAGGACGAGGGTTGGGGGTGGAGGGTTTGAATGTTTATATTAAATGGTAGGGTTTAAGAGGTACGACAATCTTCGCAGGCGGCGTAGGCCGGCCGGCCGATTAGACTTGGACGGCACCGATGAGCGGCGACCGACTGAACGGAAGTCGTCCTCCAAACCGATGCCTCGGCTTGCGTACTTGGAGCTGAAGGAAGAAAGTGGGAAGACACGATTGGAGCGGGAATAGAACCTTACAAACAATGGCAAAAGGCAAGGAAAAATAAGGTGAAAAGAAGAAATAAGGTGAGGGGCAATGAAGTCTTTCCACATTTTATGGGTTTTCTTTTTTTTAATTATAAGGGTAAAATGGCAATTTCACTTTATTCCGGCAGTAAAAAGGTTGACCAAATGGTCAACGTGGTCAAGGATTATATTGGCACTTTCAGCCTAAAGTCGGGGTTATTTTAGCACTTTTATCTAAAAAATTGGGTTGCATTAATAATACATAAACTTATAACTATTGCACACTGCATAATAAATTTTTGACATTGCAACCAAAACCTTTTACCTCTCTATAATGCTAATTCAACATCGTCTTTCTATATGCCTATAGAAAACTGTCTTTCCCAAGATTTTTCCTAAAAAATTAATTGTGTAAACCCTGAGTTTCTTATTATACTGATAGTATGACTTTGATGAGTTTAGCACCTGAGCCTTTACCCATCGGAATATTCTAGGGACTATTTCTTGCAGATCACGGTCAAAGGATTGACGATGCTACTCAACATGTTCTAGACGCATCATGTATTATCTTCTTAACATTTGCTTTCATTTGTTTATACGTGTCCTCCATGAAAGGGAGGTGGCATCCTTTTCACCTATAGTTGTGAGCATCAAATTAGAATAGCAATAGGTATGGAATACGTTGATAATGAATGTAATAAAAAATAACTACCTTTATCTATGCGCCTTCTCTTGTTATTTCATCCACGAACCCTATGCGACCATATCCCCTCGATGACTTTCCAGTTCTTGTTGTCAGAACTTTGGCCGTACAATTTAAGAGGCACTTCCTAGCTCCTAAATGTCAATGTGTTATCCTACTTCAGGTATTTGGAATTGAGGAACCCGTATAAGGTAGCTTGATAGAATTCTTCTTCGAATGCACAACGGATGACAACATGTGTTGCACAATGGTATAACCATGATTAATCTTCACGTTCCTATCAAATAGTAGAACAACATAATAGTGGTGACTATGGGCTCACTAAAGTGACCCCCTACCGACACCAAACTTCATGCTACTATCTTGTATAAAATCCCCAGGTCTAATGTCAAATACTCTAGCTTATAACTCTCGGCAGAGTCGCGATAGAATACAAACCTATTAAAGTAAAATAGGCCTAGATGGGTAGGCTTCAATAGGGGAGAATCAACATGTACGGGCCAATTTGAACACTGATATATGTTCAAAGGACCACCAAATACCGTCGGATGACAGTCCTGAAGACTCTTGTACGGTTAACCTAGAAAATCATTGATCTTCCATGAATCCACTTCAAAAGGCTACTAATCTATCCAAGGGCTAACCATCCTGTGAAAACTAATCCACCACCTTTAATCAACCAACAAACGATGGTCGCCCCGTCATCTGCGAGAAATTTACTTAATTGATCTCGTGGTCACCATAGTACCACTTGTTAATCTTGTCACGAACGGAGCAACAATTGTACCGATAGAAGAGTATAAGGATGCCATAGATGCACTCACAACATTGGTGGACACGTGAGAAAAAGTTGTCAAACATGAGTTCATCTAGCAGCATGGGGCTGATTTCACCAGATTCATTGAAGAACTATACAATTATGTTTCCACTGCGAGGTAAGTTAAAGGCATCACTCATTCTCAGCCAAACACTAACGTTGGTTACATACCATATACATCAATGGACGTGATGAAATTTGCTAATGGAGTACCAGGCGATAAACAGACGAAAGTTCTTGTACCTACGCAAGCACAATATCTTTTGAATTAGTTTTACTCGTGAGGTATGGCAAAGCTATACAATACATCTGCATATTTCTTTACTGAGCTATGCTATGTCGAATGTACTACCTATTACGTAAACATTACTTTTCAAGGATGTAGAGAAATACATTTTTGTTTATGTAGGGAAGCATGGACGTTGGATATTGTCTATGGACATGCTGAGAACATCGATGGATGGAGATATTCACTCCATCTATGGACCAGTGTTTCGAAGGAGAAATTTTTTTACCTCATTGATTTTTTGAAAATTAGTGAGTCTCGAAATGGTGAGCCTGCGTCCCGAACGGTCACGTCGCCTGGTATAATTACCTTCACACGTCGTTCATCCCAATGCTTAGCGAGTTGATTGCCTTAAAAAAATTTCATTTGTTAGGCAACACTTCATCATTTAAGTGTATTTTCTGCTTCTGTCTCGTCTCTTAAGCATGTTGGCCTTTTGCCTAATTTAAAATCTTCACCTCCATCTTCAATTCTTTTGTAGCTTCCTCCCTCGTCTCTCTCTCTCTCTCTTCTCAACGCATCCCTTCCTTCTGCGTTTAGATTTTTTTCTATATTATAATCATAATTTGCACTTTGGGCACCCCTAAAGAGGAGTCTCCTTGCAATGTGGTGCCTTAGGAGGTTGGTTATATCCGTTAGTTGTGTGAGATGGCTTAGTCCTACAAACCTTCCTCCCAACTCCGTTTGAATTTTCCTGAGATCTGAGGTGCCCTTCTTAGAGTTAAGTTTCCCTCCTACCATCCCCTTGTTCCATATTTTCTACCACCCTGCTGCAACCCCTCCCCCCCCCCTTAGTTGGGTGCATTTGAAGTTCTGGAAGGGTGGTTCTAAGCTGATGACCCAACTCCCAACCCGGGTTGATTAGAAAAGGAAATTTGTTTTCATAGATATGGATCTGGTTCTGGGAAGGGAAGCTCATACAGGGGCTTTCTCGGCTGGCCTTGCTAAGACTCGGAATGTGTATCTTGGCACAAGGGAGATGGCCTTACTCATTCAGTTTTCCTCTGTGTTGTGGGAAATGTTCGTATGATACAATTTAGCTCTTTAAGATTCTTTCATGTGCGTCGTTACCCTCCCCTATCTTCCTATCATCCTGATGCCTTTAAGGGGCCCAGGTGATCTCCAGGGTACATGTTATTCTTTTATCTACCATTTCTGTTTAATCTCAGTATTTATTTTTATGTTTGCAGCTAACCTTATTCGCACATCTTTCATTTTCAGGGATGTCTGTCACCAGCCTCATTGGGGACCTGACCAGGCTGTCACGACGTGTTACCCCTTCAGGTCATCCACACCTGCATGCTGACAACACTGGCATGGAGATGGACTGTCAAAATCACACTATCGCCATTTCTGACATCTCTGAGCCTTCTGAACCTGTTCCCAAAGTGACTGATAAGCTTGTCCATAAGCTCACCGCCTGGTTAAGAGAGAGATGGATTCTACTTTAGAAGTTGTTCATGAGACTCCTCCACCTACAGCTACTCTCCTACCTCCCGTAGTTCCTGTTCCTAAAGCTCCTGTTGCTCTCACTTTTGTAACTCGCTCCCAAGCTTGGGCCATCCAGGACGTTGGCTCAGTTACTCCTAAAGCTTCTGGCTCTTGTGCTGCCACAGGTCCTGGGGTGATTCGCAAACCTTTGGCTCGCACTGCTTTCCGGTCAAAATGCGTTCCCTTAAAGCATTATAATAATTGGCTTAATGACCGTGCTCTGAATTTTGCTTCCACCGTCGACGCTGCTGATCGTCATACTGCTTCTGCCCTAGAGGTTCGTCACTTTTTCTTATATTCAGCTCTTCATTTCTATTTGTGGTATTTCCTTAATTTCTTCCCCTCTTTTTCTTTATCCTTCTTTCAGCTTCTTTGCGCCACCTTTGTGGTGCAACTGGAGATTGAAGAAGTACGGGGCGAGATGGCTTTTTCTCAACAGGAAATGGGCAAACTTTGGAAGAACGTCAAGAAGCTTTTTGCGGACTCGCAGCATCTTCTTCAGAGGGCTACTTCCACTGAAGGTGACCTGGAATTGGAGCACAGTGTCACTGGATCCTTGCAGCTCACCATCAGCAGGCTGGAGGCTGAGGTTGCTGAACTATGAGCTTTTCGTGACTGGGATTTTATGCGTGGCATCCTACGTGTATATTCTAAGATTATGTAGAGTCAGAAAGCCTCAGAGTTCCTAGTGAATGATTTTTTTAAAGCCTTTGATGCGACCAGCGAGATTACTGATGTCGACGCACTTCGTGTAGCTATCGGGGAGGTTTTTGTTCCCTTCAGGGAGAACACCTTCTCATAATAATTCACCCTTCTGCATCCTGGTATGACCACTGCAGAGCTTAAAGCCTGGAATCTGGATAAATATGTGACCGAAGTTGTAGGGTCCTCTAATCTAGCAGGCGCTCGAAAGGATTCACTTGTTCCGGAAACTGCTAAAGGCGGGGGCCAAGAGGAGCAGAGTGATCCAGATGGAACGCAGGGCAAAGTGAAGTAGGAAAATGGTGCAGGAAGCTCGAGGGCTTGAGAGCTTGATTCTGTTTGTTTTTTGTTGATGTGTAAAAGTTCCCATAAGAGGAAAACAATTTGAATGTTTCTTTCTTTTGCTTGGGGTGCCCTCATCCTCCTATGCTATTTTTGGGAAAGTCCCCCTAGTGATGGAGGCAAGAAATTTTGAGGTGCCTTGTTTCCGATTTTCTTTATGACTAAAGATTAGGAGTACAACTCCTTATGTTCTTCATTTTTTAAAATTTATGTTTGCCTTGCTAATTGTTGTAATCTACCTGGAAAAAGCTAAAGTGCATCTCTTTGCCTTAACAGGCAAGGTGTGCTTTTGCTTCAAAAATGTTAAGGTGCATCTCCCTGCCTGAAAAAGGCTAGGTGTGCATTTCCTAAAAGTGCTAAGGCACATCTCCCTGCCTGAAAAGGCTAAGTGTGCATTTTCCTGAAAGTGCTAAGGCGCATCTCCTTGCTTAAAAAGGCTAAGTGTGCATTTGCCTAAAAAATGCCAAGGCACATCTCCATGCTTGAAACTGAAAAATTCCAAGGCGCATTTCCCTGCCTGAAAAGGCTAGGTGTGCATTTTCCTTCTTGTGTTTTAACCATGTTTGCTGGCGATCCCGATTCCCGTATATTTCAGCATTGAGATCTTTCTGTAAAATACAACTAACGGAGATGTTCCGTGAATTTCCTTGGGATTATGCCCCTTATGGTTTCACAAAAGATTTGATCCCTTCAAGAACTCCGTCTCACCCACGCAAAATATATTGTACTACCAGAACAGTCATATTACATATTTCATAGCAATTTTTCCTTAACAGGGCATAGACCAATACCTTATTTAGGCATAGTACTTCTTGAGATTAGATATATGCCACGTGCGAGGAATTGGGCAGCCTTCCATGGTTTCCAGCCTGTATGCTCCTTTTACTAACACTTCTGTTACTTTGTAGAGACCTTCCCATGTGGCGTCCAGCTTCTTCTCTCCCCGGGCCCTGTTTGCTTTGATCTTCCTCAAGGCTAGGTCCCCTTCCTTTAGGACCATATGTCTCACCCGACTGTCATAATGTTGCTCCATCCGGGATTTATAGGCTGCTTCCTTTAGGGATACTCTTTCCCTAAGCTCATTTAGTATTTCTAAGTTTTCCTTGATGGCTTCGTTGTTATCCTCCTTAGCTAGGGGTTATGCCACTCTCCTATGGGGCACTGCTACCTCGTGTGGGATAATCACCTCACGTCTGAAGCACAACATGTAAGGTGACTCTCCAGTTGTTTTTCTTGAAGTTGTCCTATGGGCCCATAAAATGCTAGGCGGGTCCTTCTCCCATTCAGTCTTGGCTTGTCCCAGTCTCCATTTCAGCCCTTGAATGATGGTTCTATTTGTCACCTTTTTCTACCCATTAGCCCGATGGTGAGCTACTGGCGTGAACTGCTGATTTATTTTCAGGCATGTGCACTAGGACTTAAGCGGCTCCCTTGCGAACTGTTTGTCATTGTCGCTGACCATAGGTCTGGGGTATCCCAAATCTTCAGGCAATGAATTTCCATGAAAATTTTGTGATCTTTCATCTTGTAATGGTTTCTAGAGCCTCTGCTTCCAACCACTTGGTGAAGTAGTCTATGGCTACCACCAAAAACTTCTTTCTTCTTGCAGCTTCGGGGAACGGCCAAACAATACCTATTCCTCACTTAACGAATGACTATGGAGACCTGAAGCTTGCCATCTATTCAGCTAGGAGTTGTTGAACCATTGCATGTTCCTAGAACCTGTGGCATTCCTTGACTACCCTCTCTGTATCTGTTGTCATTGTCAGCCAGTAGTATCCAGCTTGGAAAGCCCGTAGGGCTACTGTCCTGGGACCCTGGTGACTACCACAGCTTCATTCGTGTATCTTCCGCAGGACCTCCACTGCTATGTTTGGTTTGGCGTACCTGAGTCAGGGTTCTGTATGTTCGCGCTTGTAAAACAAGGCATTCCTCACTGCATACTCCAACGCATTTCTCTTGACTGCTCTCGCTGCCTTTTCATTCTAGAGCAAGATTCCTTTCTCCAGGTATTCTTTGTATGGCGTAATCAAAGTTGGGGCTACATTCATTATCGCTCTGACCATCCCTGTGTCTATCGACCTACTTTCCAGCTCCTCCACCAGTACTAACTTAGTTAGGTGTGTGTGTGTCGAGGAAGCCAACTTGCTTAATGCATCAGCATTTTGCGATCTGGGCACTCTGGTGATATTAAATTCCTCAAATTCCATTACCATGCTTCTGAACCTATCTATATACTTCATCATTGTTGGATCATTGGATGTGTACTGCCCGTTGTACTAGTTCGCGACCAACATTGAATCCCCGTAGGCTTGCAACTTTCTGGCTCCTAGTTTTTTTTGCTATCTCCATCCCTGCTATCAGAGCTTTATATTCTGCCTCTTTGTTAGAAGCTAGAAACTTAAAATAGAGGGCATAAGTCTCTTTGACCCCTTCAGGATTTGATATCACCAGGCCGGCACCTGCTCCTTCCACAACTGATGCTCCATCCACGTTCAATCTCCATATGCCTGGCCCTATCAGACCGCTTTTTCCTTCACAGGTTCAGTTGTTTCTTTTGTCCTGGAAGCTACTTTCTCCTTTGGTATTTCTGCCAAGAAATCTGCTATCGCTTGCGTTATTTTTGCCTTGCGAGTGCATACTCAATATTGTGCTCACCTAGTTACACTTCCCATTTGACCAACCTTCCTGACACTTCTGGTCGTGTTAGGATCGATCTCAAAGGGTGGTTTGTCAGCACCACAATCGGGTGAGCCTAAAAATATTGCCACAACCTTCTGGTTGCATTCACCAAAGCCAAAGCCAGTTTCTCCTGACCCGTATACCTATGCTACGGTCCCTGCATGGACCTGCTCACATAGTATACTAGTCATTTTATCCTGTTCTCTTCTCTGACCAGGGTTGCGCTAATTGCTTCGTCTCCAACTGCCAGGTACAAATACAAGATTTTCCCTTCTTGTGGGATAGTCAGTGTCAGGAGATTCTTCAGGTGCTCTTTCAATTATGTGAACGTTCTCTCCTCGGGCTCTCCCAATTGTATTTTTCCTTTACTATCGATGCTCCCCTTCAATGTTTTGAAGAAGGGGAGGGCTCTTTTTGAGACTTTGGACAAAAAATGATTCATGGATGCTAACTTTCCATTCAGGCCCTGGACCTCCTTGAATGTGCTTGGTGACTTAATTTCTACAATTTCTTTAACTTTTTTGTGCTTGCCCTCAGCCGCTCATTCGACACCATATGCCCAAGGAACTTTCCAGCCCCTACTCCAAATACACATTTTTCTGGGTTCAGCTTCATCCTAGTTTCTTTGAGTCGTGCTAAGGTCTCACTGACATCTGGCACAAAAGTCTTGTATTGAGCGCCTTTGATGGCCATGTCATCAACGTACACTTCCAGGTTCCTTCTTATCTGCTCCTGGAATATATTTTCAACCACCCGTTGGTCGGTGGCCTCTGCATTCCTCAGACCAAAAGGTATCATTTGGTACCTAAATGCCACTCTCTCTGTTATTAATGCTGTCTTTTCCATGCCAGATTCTAACATGGGTATTTGATGATACATCTTATAAGAATCAAGAAAGCATTTAATTGGATAGTTGGTAAGAGTGTCTACCTTTTGGTCGATGACATGCAGATGGTAGCAATCCTTGGGGAAGGCTTTGTTCAGGTCTGTATAGTCCACACACATTCTCCAGCTTCCGTCCCCTTTCTTGACCATGATTGGGTTAGCCAACCAGGTCAGGTACGAAACCTCCCTGAGTATGCATGTTATTACCAGTTGCTCCACCTATTTGTTTACCACTTCATTTCCCTCCCTGCACAACATTCTCCTTTTCTGCTGGATAGGCTTGTGAGTAGGCTCCACTCTCAGCTTATGACATCCAATCTTCTTAGGCACTCCTATCATGTCCTCCTCCCTCCAGGCGAAGGCAGTTACATTCTCCTTCAATGTTTTTAGAAAACTTGACCTCAACTCTAGGGGTAGGGATGAGCCTATTTTAACTTTCCGCCCCTCTCCTACCGTGACTTCCTATGTTTTGTCTCCCAACTCTCTTGGGTCGGCTTTGCTAATCCCCATTCTGATATCTCGAATGTCTTTGGCTTATCGTCCTGGGGCCGACTTTGACATCTCTCTCTTTCTCTTGCTTAGAGTGGTCTTGTGACACTCGCTTGCTTTCTGCTGGTCACCTTTGATTGTCTCTATACCTCCCATTGTAGGGAACTTCAGCAATAAGTGCAAGGTTGATACTATCCCCTTTAGCAAAGCCATCGTCGGTCTACCCAGTATCAGGTTATACAACTATTTTCTTTCACAATGATGAACTACATATCCATCGTCATTCTTTTGCTCCCCTATTCTACCTTGACTGGAAGGGGTGATTGTTCCCTCTGGCTAGACTGTTATGTTTGTAAAGTCCACCAATGAAGGTATTCGCTGGTTCCAGCTTCCTCTTTGTATTTTCATCTAGCTTTTTGAAACAGTGCCAATACATTATCTCTGTTGAGCTGCCGCTATCTACATACGCCTTGTGAATCCTTCTCTCTATTACTCTCACTGTGATAACTGCAGCATCACCGCCCGTGCGACCTGTTTTGGATAGGATCATCATGTCCGAAGGATATTGCTTTGTTTGGCCCGAGCTTCCTATTTGATGGGGTGCTCTGGGGCATAAGCTTTCAGTGTGCTTTCTGATGGGATTTTGTCCTACCGCCTGCACTCTCCCTAATTATGGTATAAATGTATGTGATTGTTGGCTTGTAGTCGTCCTCCCCGGTCCTTTCTCTAACTCCTCTTGATTTCTCATTTTCTTCTACCTTGGCCACTTTCTTTCCTTTATTTGGGTATCTTCTCCTCTCTGGAGATCCCTCCATGTCGCATCCTCCCCGGGCCTTGTATCCTCCACCTGGGCGGTTGCCCCCCCTGCCTTGCCCTGGACCTAATACGTTGCCTTTTTGTGAGCTCTCGCACCCTTGACCAGGTGCGCGAGGGTCTCATTCTTGACACAGGTGTCAATAGTCACAGAAAAGCAACCTTCCTCTCTTATCTAGTTCTAATTTCATCTTTCTCGCAGGCTCCAAGATGCCCTTGGAAGCTACCAGGGTATGTATCTCCCCAGGAGTCTTGATCAGGGGGTGAACTTCCTGTCGTATATTGATTTTACACTTTTTCCTGACTCAACTTTCTTCTTATATTTATCTTCCCTTGTCTCACTTCTCTGTTGCCCTGATCCTGCCAACGCCTCTCTCCTTCGCTTTTCCACAAGGTCTACCCTACTGAAGTTGCCAACCATTTTCATCAGCTTCTCTATGTGCTCTAGAGGGTTCAGGGTGCAATCTCTCAGTAGCTGTTCATGTTTCAGGCCATTTCTGAAAGTATCAACCAGGAACTTATTGCTTCTTTCTTCCACCTAATTTGCTCCATCATTGAATCTTTCCCAGTACTCCGTCAGCATCTCAGTCAGCTTTAGTCTCACTGCCAGCAACTCTGACCTGGTTTTGTGGAACTTTTTCCGTTGCATAAAACGTGCCAGGAACTTACGTTCCACCTGACCAAAATTGTCTATGGTCTCGTCCTCCAGGTTTTGAACCAAACCCTGGCTGCTGCTAGGAGGTTTTTCGCGAACACCTTACACCAGATGGCCTGAGGGATGGCAAAGGTGACTATATTGGTGGAAAAGGTGTGAAGGTGGTCTTTAGGGTCGGTTTATTTGTTGTATTGTCCCAGGTTGGGGATATTTTCAGCTTGGGGTCTGTCGTAAACAACTGTATCCTTTTTGTGAATGGTGACCCCCTCCTTGTCTTTTTGGATGATTCCATTTCACCATCTCCCAGCTTCTTCCTTCTTCTTTCTAGCCTTTCCCCTAAAGGAACGTAGGCATTGTTACAACTGTCTTGCTGCAATTGAAAGCTCCAGCTTTTCAGGACTTCCTCTCTTCTCCAAGGAATGGTGGTTTCTCTTGCTTCGAGACCCATTAAAACCGGTCTCATATTTTTGCTCTTTCTGCTGGGTGTCTGTTTCCTGCTCTCCTTCGCCATGAAAAATCCTCGTTGGCTTTATGGGAGACTTAAGCTTTTCCATTCCTCCCGCCATGCAAGCTTTCTCTCTGTCTTCCATCTCTTTTATCTTCCTCAT
Organism: Rubia tinctorum; assembly: GCA_032355605.1. Taxonomy (NCBI): domain Eukaryota; kingdom Viridiplantae; phylum Streptophyta; class Magnoliopsida; order Gentianales; family Rubiaceae; genus Rubia; species Rubia tinctorum. The sequence goes on from JAULKM010021797.1 coordinate 11,743, forward strand.
CATCTCCTTCTGCAAGGAAATGATGGTCTGCAGGATTCCTGAGTCGTTGGTTAGCTCCACAGCGGTGTTTAATCAGTGTCGCTCTCCTGTCGGAGTGAGGGTTAGCTCCCCCTCCGCATTCGTCAGATCTTCAATGAATACTTCATTCAATAGTGCTCATGTCGCTGCTGTCGATGGTCCTTCCATAGTGTTTGAGTTATCTGGGTTTATGTGATTCGTCCCCACAGACGACACCAATGTTAATACAAAATTTGGTTGGATGATTGGTCCCTAGCTTCATGTCTCAAGCCCACGCCAAGACCTACAAGAATCCAATAGAAGGTTAGGCAGGTAAGCATTCGGCCGTACCCGCTCTAACGATCAAGTTAGATAGAAGATTCCTGTATGGTATTGGGAACGTGTTTTGGAAGCAAGAAGTCAGAGAACTTACCTCTCGCATGCATTTTTTCCTTGATATATGGATGTTGGTGGTTGATGGGACAACTCACATCCCATCTGTCATTCCTGTTGCAACTTGCCCTTTCCGTTGGGAAATTGGACCGTCTGCTAGTCTTTGGGCCTATGATATGGGTATGGACTTTCAGGCCCATATCTTATTAGAGATGTATGTAATGTGGTAGATATGTTGATATCTCTATCTTATTCTAGAATTCATCTTAGGCAAAAACCTCGATATGAAGTCAAAGTACATACAATCTTATATGATTTGCAATATGTTTCTTGTATGGAATCCTTGTAACGATTTGTGGCACTTTTTGTAAATAAGGTAATACACGAAGTACTTGAAAATAATCAAGCATGAAGATTTTTGGCAAAATCACGATTCTCAAATACTTGTAAGATCGATAAGGAACCTGCTCAAAAACCTATAAAAATTTTGAAAGATTACAAACCTATAAATTGTACATTTACAATAAAGAACAATAAATTCTTTACACATGTAAGCAAGTATGAATGGATTTTTTTTGAAAAATCAATCCTTCCAAGATGTTGGAAAAAATGTCCAGCGGTGATTACAATGAGTGCAATTGACATCAAACCTAACTAGCCTCTAGCAATAACCTATTTATTGCAAGGATATTCAAATTACATGTCAACCAAACTAATCATCTGTACTATTACTGATCAGAGATCCAATAAATAAATGTAACATCGCTCTCAGGGATATTAACTCACTTCCACAAAAATCATGATCACTTGGCGAAGATGAGCGTATCAACATCAATATCACTACGCGAAACAGGGATCTACAACAGTTGTAAAATCACTTGATCTTGATCCAAAACACGATCTATATTGTCCAAACTGTAAACACTTTGAAAAACACATATTGAGAATGGAACACCTAATAGAGAAACACAAACGAAATCACGAACACATGATCTGTAAAACCATACCGGACAAAATACATTGACATGAACAATTAGATTAAATTATCACCGTGGCCACATCAGTCTAATCTATCAGGTCAAACAATAATACTAATGTATGGAAACAGATCCATACTCATTCAATAACATAAATATTAAGAATATATCAATTAAAAATTACTGTTTCCCATCTTCCCGTGATCAAAGAAAAGAAGATGGGAGAAAAAAAAGACTATTATGTAAAGGTTTTAAAGCAACTGTGAATATTATAAAATTCTCAAAACAATCACCAAGATCACATTAGAAAACAAAAGCACTTGCTTTCATTTCTAACTAAATTAATTGTTCTCTTCTTCATTGTTTTACATGACAAAATTTTAGAATTTAATAAAATTATTTTTAATGTTTTTAATACGAGACGCTGAAATTACGTTAAAACTTATTTCAACATTTTAATAAGAACACCACACACTCTAAGTATTACTCAATCTGTATTCCATCTATTTATCTATTTGACACTCCTAGGCGCAATCGGTTCATTTCAGAGGTTTAGTGAGTATATAATGGACAATATAATGACATCTTATGATTTTGTGAACATGCTTCTTTGGAGAAGTAATTCCAAAAACCACCATCTCGAAAACATGAACACCGATTTTCTCAGTCAATTTACCTTACAGTATAATTAAAACAAGAAATACTCTTTCCGTTTCTCTATTGAATGTAGAAAGCAAAAAATATAATGAGTGGTTGAAATTGAAGGAATATTACTAAAAATAGAATGTGTATCATTTTAAAATAAACATTTCAATAAAGTAAGTGTGCTAGATATTGGATGAAGTATGATTTACCGTACGTGTTGGCTTATGAAAGCGCCACGATGAATGGCCAAACTACCTCAAACTTTGGGCTCAATTGTTTTTGTTTGTGGCCTCCGTTATATATCGACACGTAGCTTATGATTAGAATGCCTCATTCATATTTTAATAATATAATAATTACGGGAAATAGCTAGCTGGCTTGGTTAATGCTTCTAAAGTCTGGCTCATTT
>JAULKM010021808.1:0-14163 GCA_032355605.1 Rubia tinctorum
GAATCTGACGCCCGTTGGACTCCTTCAGCCGCTGCCTAGCTGGGAGCAATGGAAGGAAAGGCTGGGACGACGAACGATGAAGAAGATGGAGGGGAAAACTTGTGAAGATAACACCAGCGACAATCAGACTCGGAGGAGTCTGAGAAGAACTTGGGTCTGGCCTTTGAAGAGACATGATCAGAGCAGCAAAAAGAGGTAGGCGGTCGGCGGCAATGGAGACTCACCGGAGAAGAGATGGTCGCCAAAGAAGACTATGAAGGTTGTTGAAAATTTTGGTACCAGGCGGCGGCGGTGGGCGGCGGCCAACCCGAGAAGAATAGTAAAGTTTGGTAAGAGAATATGGGAATTATTGGAAAAAGCCAGAGAAATTTAGAGAAACCTGACTGATAGCATGATAGAATGTAAAACTCACAAATAATTGTGGTTGTGTGTATTCATATATATAGTGAGTACAAAGGGTATACGAGACAAAATCAGATATGGAAAATGATATATACAAAACCAATCAGAAACGATATTCCTTTTTTAACCTGATTCTAATTTATCTAATATTCTATAAATGATGCTTTTTTTCAGGTTAATCTTAAATTTAACTCGACTCTGACTCATACTCAGACTCAGACTCAGACTCATGTGGTTGTTTGTTCTTCTTTTAATATCTTTAGTTCATGTATGAATTGTCTTTGCCTTTTCCGTTAGGTAAAGTGAGAATATTGTAACTTATTGTATAAGTAATTTGACATAAAATAAGGAACAAGTTAACATTTTGTAAGAACTATGGCATGAAATGTGCAAAACTTATACGCGCAGTACAGTGTTATTCTCTTCATACATTTAGTTCTTGTATCTGGTGTCTTTGCTTTTACCAATATGTAGGAAGGAGAATTTAGAACTTCGTAACTGTTTCTAATGGTGAATCGACATCAAATAAGTAACATCTCCATAGCCTATCAACTTTTCGAGGATATGTAGGCCGGATAGTTAAGAGCTACACTGAAATGTTGAACATATGCAGGAGTGCAGCGAAGGTTGAGAAGTCCTTTTTGATAGAACTGCATTAAAGGCGGGAGAATCGACAATTGTGTTCGTATTTTTTTGATAGAACTGCATGTAGAAAATGTATAATTTGTTCATACATTTAAAATATTTGTTAATCGTTTTAAGAAGTTAATTTAGGCTTTTATATTTTTTAAAGATAATGATAGACTTGTAATTAACAAATGTATAGTTAGTTTAAATATGAAATGTCTTTGTTTTTGTTAATGTAAATTCAAAAAGGTTCAGATTTTGTTCTCCTCCACCTTCATTTCAAAGCTGAGGCCCTGTGTTGTGGAATTCCTCCACGCTTTGTTCGTATTTGCATTAACTAAGTAGTAAAATATGAGGAGGGATGAGTTAGTTTGGAAGGGAGGAAATGAATGATGATCATGTGATGCCTTTACACCATCTTCTGCAAAATTTGTGTGTTGTTGCCATAGGTTCTGTTGTACTTTGGACAAGCATATTCAAATCCTGACATGTACTTGCGTTCAATATCCAAATCCACATTAATGTAGAAGGAATTTAATCCACAAATTTTAAGATAAGGAAATAGATCAATAGGCTCTTTCATTTGAATAACAAGCATATTAATTTGATGGTTTATCTATTTAGTTTGATTAATTACAGATTTAGTTTTAATATTACAAGTTCAATAGTTTTTCAGAGCAATGTCATTTGGGGTGATTTAGTTTTTGTTTTTCAAATTTATATATTACAGTATGGTAGTTCATGTATCGTTTCCTTTAGTTTACTAATTAGAACCATTAGTTTAAGTATAATTTTTGTTGGAGTTTACTGATTTGAACATTATTTTACTGATTTGAACGTTATATTACTGATTTAAACTTCAACTATTGTTGACTTTCACTTTAGTTGATATTTTTAGAACATTAGACGAGCAATTCAAAGTATTAGTTTTACTGCTCTCATAATGTCTATGAAATAATGATCTAATTATATACATGATTGTAGTACTATACTGTTATAATATAAAATTGAAACTCATAGCTCTAGATCACTTCTTGCTTTGGTGTCTTGTACCAAACTCTTTTGAATTTGGTTTCTTTATTTGATTCCATGTTTCAATTCTCTGGCTTCTTCCTTTTGTCTTTGTGGGAGATGGATTTTGGTTTTGATGCGGGAATAAGAACCTCTGATCTGATCCAACCTCGATCCGACCTCTGCTGATCCGCGATCTGCAAAAGAGACAAAACCCCATAGGAATCTGAGGGGAGATTCTCCGATGACTAAGTCGGATTTCACTGGGAATAAGATGAAAGGCTAGAAAAGGCAATGAAACAGTTACCTTAAAATAGAAGACTTACCTCTTTATTTATAGTTATCTTAGAACCCTAATCTTTGGTTTAAGGCCTAGTTTCTTTCCTCTTCTAGAGAGGCCCCTTTGGCTAGCCCTCATAGAAAGGCCTAAAGCCCATCTTGAGTTTTGGTCCTTTCGACTAGGAATTGATGTGCTAGCCCATATTGGCCTTTCTCCTACTATGATATCAATAGCCCCCAGAAAAGCTAAGTGATCTTCCATTCTTTGGAGTTTTTGCCTCATCGAAGGTTTTGCTGAATCATCGAGAACTTGTTCCTTCAATGGTCGTAGCCTGTGGTTGTGGCCTTCGATGAAGTAAAAAATTCCCCAAGCCTTTTAGCTTCGAAGCTTAACTTTGGCGGATGAGTTTTTTCAAATAGCTGGGATCTTGGAAGTTCTATGGGCGAGTGTGGAAGTGTTAATGGAGGGATTTTCGGCGTTTGAGTAGGTATGGTAAGTTGATTTAGCTCTCCTTTTTTTAATATCTTTTTAAGTCATTCTCTTCCCGAGGCAATCATTATTCTCCCCTTTCCTTCTTTTTCTTCCACCTTTATTTTCCCTAAAATCCCTTTTCTTTATCAATCATCTTCCTCCTCTGCAGGTTATATCTCGAGCTTCCTTCAACTTCAACTTCAACTTCAACTTCAATCTTCAGCCCCCAAGTTCTTCTCCTCCTCAATTCCTTACAAATAAATTTCTATAGCTTCTCCTCCCACTTCATATTATAATAATGCCCTTTTTTCTCGTTTGTCTCTTTTTGCAATAAACCCTAAGAGGGATTCCGGTGAGGGAGTGAGTTTCTCGGGTGACAATCCTTCGGAAAATGCTAATTCATGCGTTTCCGGTGAATTTTCTCCCAGTTTTACTGAGTTTCCAGTTAGCCCAGAGAGTTCAGAGTCAATCTGGCCAATTTCCTCTTCTGGTGGTCTTCTTGACTCCCCTGTAGAAACTAGCTCGATTAGAATTGAACCTTCCAGGATCGATAGCAATGTCTGCGAGGGTTTTTCCGGCCAATCTGGGAGTAATATTGAACAAATAAGCGGTCCTAGGGTTGAAGGGGCTACAAACATAATTTTGTATGTTTCCTCTAAGAGGAAATTTGTGGTTGTGAAGCGCTCTAAGAATAAATCCTCAGTTGCTTTGGGGACCCTGAGCGGTATTCTTTCCCGGGTGAGATTCAGAAACTTATCGAAGAGATTCCCTCATATCCGCGTATTCCTCTAGAAGCTAAGTTGAGGGTTATCAAACCAGGAATGTCCTTTGCCAATGTCCCTATAGGAAGATCCATAACCTATAATAGACATATTAGGTTAAGAATAGGTTTTCCCCTCCTTTCTCTTTTATCAAACTTAATGGAAGAATTCAATGTTAGCATGTCTCAGTTGTATCCCAATGTGGTAGTAATTATAATGGCCTTTTTAGTTAGATGCAAGGAAGTGGGATTAGATCCTAGATATGAATTATTTAGAGCCATATAATGTTTGATCAGTAACTGATATATTAGAGGAACTTTCACTCTCACCAATAGACTATCTAGGAGTATGTTCATCCTTCCTCTCTTAAAAAAGGGTAATGATAGGCCACTGCACCCTGAGCTTTCTCGTCCTTTGACCCACTCCGAGGATGTGCCTATCGAAGGGGCAATTTTTTCTAGATGTTTATGAAGTTTCTATTTAAGATAAAAATCATAAGTTTGAATTCCTTTTATTTTTTTCTCAATGTAACTGGTGTGTTCTTTATGTAGTGGGCGGTGCAGATGACTTCGTGAATGAGCTCGAGCAGGACTTGGCCCCTTGTCCTAGGGCGAATGTAAGACAGTCGTCTTCTACCCCTTCTTACCAAAGGTCCCCTATGCTTGAGAGTCCTTCAAAGAAGCCAAGAACCGAGACTTTCGATATCTCCGATGGTCCCAACCCCACTTTCCCTCATGATCCGGAAGATAGGGATGATATGTCTCTAGGATTTCTGGGGAACTAGGTGGCGATCCCTTGGTATATTATCATCTTTTCCCTTTTGGTTTACTTTGGTTCTCTAGGTTAATCCCTTCTCTTTCTTTGCTCAGGTGGTGACGACGGTTCAATTGGCTCTTCAATCAGCTGCTGGCCAACTACTTCCCCTTTTGCGTGGCCTTATTGAGGTTGCAGTTGAAGCTACTCACAAAGATGAGAGGTTGAAGATGCAAAAGGAGATCGAAAACCTTCGAGAGAGCATGAAGAGGTCGAAGGATAGGGAGATGCTCCTTTTAAAGAAGTGTGCTAATGAGGCTCAACAAGCACTGTTGGAATGATACACCGACAAGCTGATGGGTTCTCAGGACATGTACGATTTCTTTCTAGGTCTCTTTAAGACCTTAAAGCAATGGGGACGCTCAGAAGTCATCAGATGGGTATATGAGCATCTTTCTGCTGAGCAAGTTGAGGCTATATAAGGGTATGTCATTGAAGATGATAAGGAGAAGATCCGTTTGAGGTTGGACGAGGTTACATGCCCCAGTGGCTTCCAATATGAACTTCTCAACTGTGTGAAGAGGGCGATGAAGTATCATACGGCGGAGGATCTTTAGAAGATCAACGTTTCAACTATGTCTTTGAAGACGGAGATAGGTGTTCAGGCCGGTTCTTCTAAGGAGAGAGATGGCTCGATCGACAGTGCCCAGGCAGGCAGAGAGGTTGAGACTGCTGCACCTTATGAGGGAACACATTCTAGCGGATGGACTGAGAAAAGAGATGTATGAGTTTCTTAGCTCTTCCTTTGTAACCACCTTCGAACAATTATGTCATCGATCTTAATACATATAGATTCAACGTTTTGACATATTTCTCTTTCTTTTTTAAAAAAAGTATTTGACTCATTTTTTTAATTATAGAACTTGCTTCTAAGAGACGAGCTAGAAAGGTCGACCCAAACGTTATCTAGGGTTAGAGTAGAGTTTTCGGAAACCCTTACCGAACTAACCAGAGTAACTAATGATTTATCCATGGAAAATAAAGAGTTATCTTCATGGCATGATAGTAGTCATCCTTCAATTAAGGATCTTCTTAGCAAGGCAAAAGATATTAAAGGGCCAATCAAACCGCCATTGCCCTTTCTGTAGTGGACGAGGACTGCAGCGATGCTGAGATGGATCATCAAAATGCTCCAAGGGAGATAATGAACGAATATTCCAGTTCATATGGATTTCTCACCGATGCTAGGTTATATCGCACTTTGAGTTTAAGGATGGACATCACATACTATCAAGATGAGATTAGAAAGCTCGAATCTCAGATCGCTGAAGCCGGAAAATCTAACAAGCACTTAAAGAAAAGGCACTTCGCTTACAGAAGGCCATTGATAGCGATACTCAGCTCTATCAGGAGCTCGTGGTTTAGAACTCCCGGCTTCTGTGTCAAGTGTCAGAATAGACGGCTACCATCAAAGCCTTTTCTGATAGTCTTTGAGCATATGGATTTTCTCATGGTACCTCGATATAGGTCATATCAATGATATTCCCAAGTTTTTGTACAACACTGAACAAGATATGCTGAATAAGGGTTTGGACCTGGAACCTGCCAATTACGCCGTGTATGACACTATTCACGAGTGGCTAGAGCGTCTTTGGTCTCAAGATAGTTCCTCGGAGGGGAATTCATCGAAAAAATCTTTCGCGGGTGATTCCTCTAAGGAGGAAACGTTCTACGAGATCTTTGAAGGGGAAGACTCAGCCTAGGAATAAGTCTTGTTCTAAGAGTAAGTTCGGTGAATCTCATCCTGGTGGTAGCCCTTGAATGACCCAGTCTTCAAATATAACTACTCGAGCTAGGCCTGAGGGAAAGTCTCTAACCTCGGCTTGCGTCGATGAGGATATCAGAGAGATTCCCGTAGTAACTTATGGCAATGATAGTTATAATAACGAGGAGACTATATCACTATCTAAAGATTTAGTATCCCGACGAAGGCGACGTGCCCGACTCCCCCAGGCTTTAGAGGGTGAGATCAATCAGTTATGTATGCTTGCGATTGGGTTGAAACCCGGAAATGTGGAATGGTCTAATTAAACCTGTAAATTGTTGATTAACCTACTTGTAGATTTAAGAGAATAATTGTAGGTTCCTGTAAAAACTCCCCCTCACACGAGAAAAGAAATGATTATTATTATTGCTACAACTCTTTTTATTCTCCATCTTAAAACGCTCTTCGGCTAATTGAAGATTGAAAGAATTGGTTTGGTAATTAAAAATGTTTTATCGCTCAAGAGAAAATGCCTTGATTTTTAATAGAGAATAAGTTGATTTAGGGAAAATATCTCGACCACATAAGTGCATGATGGATCACAATAGAGCAAATTTTGGGTCACTTAAGAGCGAATGTTCATTCACTTATGAGCGATTGATAGATTTCTTAAGAGTGGATGGTGAATTGCTTAAGAGCGAGTTTTCGATCGCTCAGGAGTGAATGTTTGTTGACTTAGGAGCGAATATGTCTTCTTAACAGCGAAGGTTCATTCTCTTAAGAGTCAATTAGTTCGCTTAAGAGATAATGTCCATTTACTTAAGAGCGAATGTTTGTCTTTTGAAACAATATCACGGATATAAAAAATTCATTCAGTCTCCCAATTGCTGTGCAGGGCATACAAATTTGGGAACTACAGTTTGCAAAATTAGCTATTCCGCCTCACATCCTTTTCATATAGCATGATTTTCTCTCATAGTTGGTGGTATTACCGAAGGTTGGTTGTGTTTCACCTCCTTGGTATTTGCTCTCCATCCATTGTTCCCAGCATATAGCTTCCTCCTGGGTGAACTTCGAGAATCTGATAGGGTTATTCCCAATTCGAGGATAGCTTGCCTTCTGGTTTTGGGCAGCTCTTCTCATTCTTCCTCATTATGAGGTCTCCTATAGAAAATTGGAATTTTTCACCCTTCGATCATAGTATTGCTTGACCTTCTCCTTGACTTTAGTCTCTCTAATCAAAGTTAGGTCCCTTCTTTCCTCCACCAGGTCAAGGTCTGAAAGGCATTTGTCATCATTGCCTTCCCCTGTTGCTAGCATCCTCGAATTTAGAATGCCAATTTCTTTAGGAATTACTGCCTCTAAGACAAAGACTAGGTCGTAAGGGGTGTCTCCCATGGCAAAAGACTCAGTTGTTCGGTATGCCCACAGCACACCAGGCAACTCATCGATCCAATTACCTGTGGCTCCCTCCAGCCTGGCTTTAATACCTTTAACTAGGGTACATTTAGTAACCTCAACTTAACCATTGGCATGTGGGTGGTATAGCGACGTTACCTTCAATTGAATTTTGAACTCCTCACACCAACTCTTAAATGGGTCATTCGCAAACTGAGTTTCGTTGTCAGTAATGAACACTCTAGGAATACCAAAGTAACAAATAATGTTCTTCCAATAGAATGAGACAACAGATCTCCCTTGGATGTTTTTCAATGGCACAACTTCGACCCATTTAGTAAAGTAGTCAATCGCCACAATGAGATATTTAAACATTCCAAGAGCTTCAGGGAAAGGTCCAACAAGTCAATTCCCTATTTTCGAAAGGTCGTGAACTGTGTATGTTTATCATCTCCACCTGGGGAATTTGGATTATAGGTGCTTGTTTTTTACATTGGTTGTAAACTCGAATAAACCGGTTCGCATTATCAAACATCGTTGGTGAATAGTATCCTGCTCGGATCATTCTCTTTGCCACCAAATGAGCCCCTTGGTGGCTACTGCAAATACCTTCATGAGCCTCTTGTATCAGCAACTGTGCATCGCAGGGTGTGAACATCGAAGTAGGGGATGCAAATATCCCCTCCGATATAAATTCCCTTCATGTATAACAAACCGGGGTGCTTTGAGTCGTACTTTTCTAGCTTTGGTAGGGTCTTTTGGGAGTGTTCCCTCTTGTAAGTATCTGAAAATTGGGGTCATCCAGGTTTCTCCTTCATAGATCTCCATCACAAATATCTCTTTGAAACTTCGATAATATAGAGTCTCAAAAAGCACCCGCTTTTGGATTAGTTCTCCTAAGTCTGAGGAAGCCAACTTTCTTAAAGTGTCTACCTTGTGGTTTTCTTCCCTTGGCACTTGAGCAAGCGTGTATGATCGAAAACACTTTAACAGGGGTTTAAAAACCTCTAAATACCATTGTAAGCTAACTTCTTTGGTTTCATATTCCTCATTGACTTGATTTACCACAATGTGCGAATAACTGAATATCTCCACTTCTTCCATCTTAATTTCTCTAGACAAACAAAGACCTGTGATCAAGGCCTCGTATTCTGCCTCATTGTTGGTGGCTTTAAATTTGAAATGAAAGGAAAATGGGTAGTCCATGCCATCGGGGCTAGTAAGCAGCATCCCTGCTCCACTTCCCCGGAATGTGACGACCTGTCTACAAATAACTTTCACACCCCTTTCTTTGCAACTTCATATTCTCCTTCAATTATCTCCGTGGTTTCCACAAGAAAATCAGCTAAGGTTTGGCCTTTGATCGCCTCCCTAGGTTGGAACCTTATATCATCCCCTCCTAACTCTACAATCCATTTCATCATTCTTATGAAAGACTCCGGTTTTTGAAGTATTTTCCTGATGGGATTGTAGTCAGTAAGACCATGGTATGACCCTGGAAGTAAGGTCGAAGCCTTCGAGCTACGTGTACAAGTGCCAATATCAACCTCTCAACAACCATGTATTTTTAATCCGCAAAGCTCTGCTGAAAAAGTAAACATGATGATGCTATTTCTCCTTTTCCTTCACAAGTACAACACTAATGGCCGAAGTTGAAGATGAGATGTAAAGATACAAAACTTCTCCTTTATTAGGTTTCATCAGTGTAGGCAAGGTTTTCAGATGCTCCTTAAATTCCTAGAAAGCCTTTTCACATTCTTCTTTCAATTTGAACTTTTTAGCTCTTCGAAGTACATCAAAGAAGGGCAAGTGTTTTTCAGCTCCTTTCGACAAGAACCGACTCAATGCTGCAAAGGACCCCGTCAACTCCTTAACTTATTTCACATTCTGTGAACTATTTCATGGTCATCAGAGCTTCCACTTTTTTGGGGTTAGCATCGATCCCTCTTTCTGAAACCATAAAACCTAAGAATTTTCCTACACCTACTCCGATCACACACTTTGCAGGGTTCAACTTCATATTTTCCCTTCATAACTCTTCGAACATCTCCTTAAAATCATGTAAGAAATGGTCAAAATTCATGCTCTTTACCACCATTCCATCTACATAGATTTCCACACTCATGCCAAGATCCCTCCTGAAAAGTCTGTCGACCAGCTGCTGGTAAGTAGCCCTCGCATTTTTCAAACCAAATGGAATCTTCTTGTAGCTAAAAGTACCTATGTTTGTTGTAAAAGAGGCCTTCTCCTTGTCTTACTCTGCCATCCTTCTCTGATGATATCCTTCATAGGTGTCGAGAAAGGCTAAGATCTGATACCCCATTATTGCCTCCACCAACTGATCAATGGAAGGTAGTGGGTAGCTATCCTTCAGAAAAAAAACTTGTTTAAGTCTGTGAAGTTGATATACATACCCCACGTCCCATATATCTTTGGGACTAGAACTAGGTTGGCCAACCAACCACTCTAGGTAGAAAACTTCTTTGATCACTTCTGCCTTAAGGAGTTTCTCCACCTCCAATCTGATCGCCTCGGCCCTATCAGTGACGAACATCCTCCTCTTTTATTTTAATGGCTTTATTGAAGGGTTAAAATTTAATTTATGGATCACCAAATGGGCCGGTACTCCTGTCAAATCTAATGTGTCCCAGGAAAACACATCGAAGTACTAATCCAACAGATTCTTCAACTTCTGCTTTACCCCTTTGGGTATCATCTTTCCCACAGCTACTGTCACAAGACATTGAATGGAAAACTATTGCGTGTTTGCTGGGCTTATTTTTTTTATTTATCACGGTTACACTTCTCGTTTTCCCTGCTTCTCGCACCTCTTCGTAGCTGGAGGTTTAAGCCACTGTCTGGTCTCAACGGATGGACGCCATTCCCCTTATGTTGGGAATTTCATCATCAAATGATATGGAAACCATACTTCCCAAGCCTGACACATCCAAGGTCTCCCGAGTATCACATTATACGGGGATAAAACATCAATGACTGAAAAATTGCAATGCATTGTGACTCTTTTATCTCCATCGGCAACTCTTATAGGAAGAGTTATTTCTCTAATTGAGTAGACTATTTTCTCTGTAAACCCTGACAGTGGCAAGGTCAACTTCTCTAAATTGACACATCCAATTCCCATCTGATCGAAGCAACTCACAAACATTATTTTAACCCCACTTCCATCATCAACAAATACCCTCTTTATCAAGTAAGTTCCAATTATCGTTGAGATAGCCATGGGATCTGCATGGGGGGATTGATTTTGGACTGCTTCTACCCTTGGGAATGTGATCATCTCCTTGGGTTGAAACCTCTTACATGCCGGATCCCCAGCCGGTATGCGCCGAGATTGAGCATTCATCACCACGTTCGACGATCTCTCCCAAACAATCCCACTGATAACATTGATTACCCTATGCACCACAGGGTTTCCATAATTCGTATTTTGATGTTCTCCAGGGGGATTCCGCTGCTGATGACTTTATAGACCCTTAGCTCCTCGTCGTCCAACATTAAAGTTCCTCCTTGGCAGTCATCTGCTTCTTCTTTCATCCCTTGTCTTCTAAAGGTCATCCCAAAATGGTTGGAAAAATGATTCCTTCAAAATAACTTCTCTTTCACAACGATCTATCTCCATTCTAAGATGTGTACACTCATTTTTGTGGTGTTCATAATCCTTGTGAATGTCACAAAACTTGTTGGTGGATCTTTTGGCGGAGAAATATCTGTTTGTATCATTTATTGGGGGCGGATGTTTGAAGAGTACCCTATGAATACTCCATATTTTTGCTGGGGTACATCGCCATATGAATACTCGAGGCTCACTAGATTTTGCATGCATAGCCATCACCTTCTCTCTCTTCTTCCGCGTGACTTCCTCTACCTTCGAATGTTGCTCCACAACCTCCTACAACTGTTGGAGCGTTTTAGGGATTTTTGCAGCCAGCTTCTTACAAAGCTCAAGATCTTCTATTCCTAATAGATACCCTTGGATAACTTCATTCTCTGTTCCTTCGCCCACCCCCATAATATCACCAACATATCTATGATAAAAAGCTACAGTGGACTCCCCCTATTTTTGTTTCGTTTGGTACAGGTCCGCCATCGTTTTAGTGAATTTATTCTTCTGGAAATACCACTTCAGTAATGCTTCACTGAAATCCTGATATGAATGCAACGAACCCCTAGGAAACTTGCTAAACCACTCTTGTGCTTCCCTCAAAGGTAGCTTCCCACCACCTTACACGTCAGCCTTTCATCAATGTCTCGAGAGTTCATCAAACTGAGGAAAGTTTGGATGAATTCTCGGTGATCTGAATCTCTTGCATAGGTTGGGAGTTCCTTTGGCGCTTTCACACATCTAGGCCATCGAAAAGATGTTACGAATGAACCAAAAAGAGACCCAGCAGTTTGTTCGGTTGGCCTTATCAACCTATCCAGCTCCCTCCTCGAAGCACTTTCCGTCTCAGCATGCACATTGATCTCATACTAATTCATAATTCGAGGGTGTACATCCGGGATGGTGTACTCATGTTGCAAAATAGGTAGTCATGGGCGGAAATTGGCTCCCCTATCATCCGGATGCATAACACCTCTGTTCCTTTCTGTGTTTGGTAATAGATATGATGGCATCAAAGTGGGCGTATGATAGTTCACCTGCATGTGCCTTGGGAAAGAAGCTTGTGGTCTAGGTATCGCAGTTTCTCTGGTATATCCAAAGTATGACCCATTCAACATTTGACTCGCCAATGGTAGAGCTTTGAGTTGTGCCTCTAGCGCTATCGACGAACCAATGGTCATTGAGGGAACTACCATCGTCAAAGTTTCATGAACCATTAAAGGGAGGAACAACCTGGTACCCTGATGCTATCAACATTTGTGTGATCTGATCAAAATTTTGTGAAGCGCTCATGGCCGCATCCCCTAAGTTCCAACCCTCCTGGAACCTGTGCTCATATCCTTCTATGTGTGAATCTCTTGACTCCTCTACGATGCAATCATATAATCTTTGTGACCCAAACAATGGCCTCATAGGGCCGACTCCCACAACTGGTTCAATTGTGACTTCCACCTCTCCCGATCCTCCTACGGGTGTTCCATAAGGTAATCCCTCTGCGACGGGAACCTGAAGATCCAGAGCCATTGAAACTTCCTCCCGATATCCCCTTAATTGTCTACGGTGTCATAGGGACAACTTTACTCCTCAAATATTTGATCGCCTGGCCAGTGCAGGCTTTCTTCACCTCCAACCTCTCACTCC
Organism: Rubia tinctorum; assembly: GCA_032355605.1. Classification (NCBI taxonomy): domain Eukaryota; kingdom Viridiplantae; phylum Streptophyta; class Magnoliopsida; order Gentianales; family Rubiaceae; genus Rubia; species Rubia tinctorum. The sequence continues at coordinate 12,732 of JAULKM010021808.1, forward strand.
ATCGAGTAGAAGTCGTGGATGCAGACATACACCAAAGGATCTAGATCTAGATCTGTCTAAATTAGAGGTCCCACTGGGCATGCTAATTGATGCGGGAATAGGAACCTCCGATCCGATCCAACCTTAATCCGACCTCTGCTGATTTGCGATCTGTAAAAGAGACAAACCCCGGAGGAATCCAGGGGAAGATTCTTCGATGACTAAGTCAGATTTCACTATGAATAAGATGAAAGGCCAAAAAAGGCAATGAAACAATTACCTTAAAATAGAAGTCTTACCTCCCTATTTATAGTTATCTTGAAACCTTAATCTTTGGTTTAAGGCCTAGCTTCTTTCCTCTTCTAGAGAGGCTTCTTGGTGAACCTTCATAGAAAGGCCTAAGGCTCATCTTGAGTTTTGGACCTTTCGACTAGGACTTGATGTGCTAACCCATAGTGGTATTTGTCCTACTATGCTATCAGGTTTATTGGTGGTTTACTAAGTGAGGGTTCTACTACACTAGTGCTTGAATTTTCAGCCGCCTTTGAAGTTTTTGGAGCAAATTCATTGAATTTTTTTACCTTTGCTTCACAAGTCAGCCTATGATGATTCTGTATTTTTACCTCTTTGTGTTGAAAATCACACCCCCAAATCCCAATACATTTGATTGTTTTGGGTACAAATAATGAAATTCCAATAGATTTTTGCTCTCAAACTTGTGAAGCAAAACGTGACATCTACTTTTGATTAGTCGCTTAAAGTGTAGTCAAAATATATTCCTGTAAATATGTATTAATTATAAACTACAACCAGTAATATATAAAAACTCATTAAATCAATTGTTTGTGCAATTGGTTCATGCATTTGAGGGTTTAGTTCAGTTATTCTAACAAGTAATTTAGACATTGATGAATATATACGCACATTACTTCACATGTTTAGGCGTTTGCATCGTGTATATATCAAGTTACTTAAGAAATTTCAGCAAAATTTAAGATATTAAACTTTTCATAACAACATTCATATAATTAAATCCAGACTTTCATGATAGATTTAGTAATATATAACACACTAGTTCATGAGTTTAAATAGTTTCAATAGTACATAACATCTTATTTCAGATGTTTCATAACAAAATTTATCTAATGAAATCTACATTTCATGATTCATCAAGGAATATATAAACAAATCAATTTATATGTTTAGCATTTTAATAGTGTATATACATCTTGTTTCAGCAAAAATATCAAATATCAATTTTTTAAAACATTCATTTTATTAAATGTCAGCCCTTGATGAATCATCTAGCAATATACGAACACATGACTTTATGTGTTCATGCGTTTACAATGTGTATTTAACATATTACGTCATACATTCCAGCAAAATTTTAAAATGCGAAAATCTTCTTAGCAAGATTCATCTAATCAAATTCCAGATCTTGACAAATCAC
>JAULKM010021817.1:0-14161 GCA_032355605.1 Rubia tinctorum
TTTGGTCGGAATAAGATTTCAAGTTGATTCGGTCGTGTTATGTTAGAGTCCAGATTATCATGTCATAATTGGGTTTCAGGTTGAGTTCGGGTCGAGTCGGGTTCGGGTTTGGGTTTGAGCCCTGATTATCAGGTCAGAATCAGGTTTCGGGTTGAGTTCGTTTCGGGTTGAGTTCGGTTCGGATCGGGTTTGGGTCAGTGTTTTGCGGGTCAGAATCGGGTTCGGGTTGACTTCGGTTCGGGTCGGGTCAATATTTTGTGGGTCAGGATCGGTTTCGGGTTGTGTTCGGTTCGGGTCGAGTCAGAGATTTTGCGGGTCAGGATCGGGTTTGGGTTGAGTTCGGTCAGGTCGATTCGGGTCGGGTCAGAGATTCGGGTAAGAAATTGACAGCTTTACCCACAAAGTTTATACAGCCAGGTAAGGGTACTCTAAGATTGTCTATAGCCGCCAAACGAGTTACAAAAGAAAGGTTTCTACAATGACATGGTGAATTGGTTGGAATTGTCAGGCCGTCCCATATTTTATACATTCCTCAAACCAGAAAAGAGGACAGATTTTTCTACCACGTTTGACCTAATTATACTTGGCAAGACTGGTGATCTGTTACCGTACTAACTAGAACCAAATAATTAGTAGGCCTATTTAGCCAAAATTGGGAATACCGACTGCGGTAGTGAACTTATAGCAACCAGACCAATTTCACCTGAGATATACTCCCCCGTTCCACTTTAAACTTTCTATTTTTTTTTGGGACGTTCACTTTCTAATTCTAAACATTCTACTTTTAGCCATAAATATGTAGTCATAACTCTTCTTTTTATTTGATTTATGTAGGTCCACTCTCATCACTCATTAAAAAAAATTCTTTTCCCATACTACATTTTAACCTCTACTACGCTCAACATAATAACATCCACAAGGAGATTCTTTTCTGACATTTGCCAAGTTCCACATCCAAACAACAAACAGATTAATATCCAACAATTAACTGGTTTTGGGTTCTATGAACTCCAAAAATAACCACTAACAAGCAATTCAAAAGCACAAATCCAAAACCAAGATAAAAACCCAAGAACTCATTGAAACAACAAGATCAAATTCTACCTGAATTCAAGGGTATGAAACAGAGTGGCCACCGGTGACACTATCAAGGTTATGAAGCCCATTAGCAGTCACAATGCTATCCATACTAACTCCAAACCTGCTAACTAGAAATTCCATACTATCCCCATTTCTCAAAACATAACTCATCACCAACACCACCCACCAGAAGTTGCATTTTTAGTCGCTAATTATAAACGTGGCTTTTTATGTGAAAACATGAGTATATTTATACATGTATACATATAACCATGCAAACTTGACAATGATATCGTACATGTTACACTAATCTTATACACACATGCAGTTGTTCTGCAGATCACGTCAGTGGCGGAGCCACACAGGGGCTCCAGCACCGCCGAGCCGCAGATTACGGGGAATATATAGGGTATAAATTTGAAATTTTTTTTATCAACCCCCTCTACTATAGGAAAATATTAGGAAATTTTTTTCAACCCCGCCATATATTTATTCTGCCTCCACCCCTGGCTCACGTAATATTTTGTTTCTCATTATAACAGGTATAAAGAATTAGAGTATATTCATTACCTCCTACTGATGCCCTCAACCTGGGAAGCCTTAAGAGCATATTGAGGCATGTAACAACCATTGTCCCAAGCCTTCAAGAGTTCGGTATTAGTACAAAAGAGAAGACCTTTCTCCAAGAACTTCACCGCGCCTTCTCCGAGCTTTATCACTTGAATATGTTCTTTGAGTATAATGATAGGATTGAAGAACCAATTGAACAATTATACTGGGATCGATTTAGACGAGTTATATCCAAGCCATCGGGAAGGAGCAAACCATCTTATCCTGCATCAATGGAGTACATAATGGTCTTCATGAAGGTGTAACAAAGCAATCCAGATTTTAAGATTGGGGCACCATCGCTATTTTTGGCCTTCAACCAACCGAACAGGTTAGGTCCTGTGATAACATTAGCGTCAATCAATACTTTTCCTCTATCCTCGTATGAACACATCATATTGCCCCAACCTGCAGCATTACATATGTAAATTAAGGTACCATTTTTCGACCAAAGATAATACAGTGTAACCAAATAAACAATGACATTAACTCGTTGGAGCAATTCATCGAACACTTGAAGTCCAACCAGTACAACTGCAATACATCAAACAGTTACAAAAAGAATTAATTGATACGGAAGCAGGATAAGAACAATTGGACAGAAACTAAAAGATACAAAAGAAATTACCCGAGTAATCTGCCCTGTGATGATGTGAGCACCCAGTGAAAAGATGATTACAAAGAGTTCTGGAAGTGGAATACATGCGTAAGAGAATGCGGGAGAAGAAGAACATGCATGTCTCCACGTGAAATCGAGATTGAATAGTAAAACAAATGATGAAAACATTGTTCATCACTGTTCATTCCATGGAAGCCTCTTTTAAGAGGTAATACAGTAGAAACTCTATAAATTAATACTCGTGAGGTCATGAAAATTTATTAATTAAAAGAGTAATTAATTAATATTTTATTCATTTATAATATATTCAATTTACAAACACCTTTCAAACTTCCACTTAATTATTGTACAATGCATGTATATCAAATGAAAAGTCCAATTTGAAAGAATCCTTCAATCTCCCAGCTTATTATGCTTCTTTTGTTTAATGTATCACTTTATGAACATTAAAAAAAATATTTTCTATATAAATACAAGATCAAAATATGCTAACACAATCATACACACAACATGACCTCTCAGCTTAAAGGTGTGAAAAAATGGGAAAAAAACCGACGAGATTTGAAGAGAATTATTGATATGAATATCCTTGCGAAAAATCTGAATTGAGGAATTTATATCTTTAACAGAATTAAGAGATCTGCAAACCTTAACATGGCCGCACAAAATTGATAACAACTAGCCCTCAAGATTACTCTCAATTTTAAAATTTGCTCACTAACTAGCCTACGGGCTTAGTTCACAAATAAAGGGTATTGATACTTAATTAACCCGCAGGATTAAACAACAATGAAAACACTTGGAAGCAAAGAGTACAAACTTGAAATTTCTGAATTTCTCATTGATAAAAGGTAAGGTAATTAAAATGTTGAAAACCGTCCCCTATCTATAGTACTTAGGTGTGGCCTTCAAGAATACAAATTAGACAAGGAATTGGTAACTCCTATAAGAAACTGGAATGACTTATGACAACTTTAAGAAACTAAAACCATATCTAATTACAATACCTAATTTAAATCTAAATGATGACCATATTCATCCAAGTAAATTAATCCAATAATTGGATGAATTCTTGAATGAATCTATCTTATCTAAACTTACCAAATCTAATTCTAATCAAATCAAATCAAAATTGAATATTCTAAACCCTAAATTAGAATATAACCAAAACTCTTCTAAGCCAACATGTCGAGTTTATGAGCTTTATTCATAATAAAAATAAACTAAAATGATCACACTGCCTCACTAAAAACCTAATGGATAAAAGAGTATAGTGTTATCCATCTAAAATCCTAATCTAATAAATAAATTAAGAAAACTATAATAAATGACATTTTTGACATCGTATCAATTATGTAAGCACAACAAGGATAATCCGAATCTCACTCAAAAGCAATTGAAATAATGGGTTGTTAGTAACTATGGTTTGCAGGTTAGTAAAGGGACAACATCGAATACAGTTAAGCGATTTTCAGAGTATCTCTCACTTGCTCCCGAGAGAGGTGATGTTAAGTGATACAAACTGACAAAATTTCCTAACCTAGAAAAATTTCTCTATGGATGGATTCTTCAATATTAAGAACATGTGAATATGACAGGTAAACTAATCATCGAGAAGGCGAAAAAATTCGTGAAGGACATGTATCCCGTGGATTCTCTAGACTTTACCTTTTCTATTGGTTGGCTTGAAAAGTTCAAAGCAAGATATGGAAATAAAAAAAATTGGCGTTTCGGAGAGAGTGGATTAGTTGAAATAGAGGGCATGGATGGCAAACTAAAAACCATAAGAGACAAATTGGATCAGTTTGAAATGAAAGATAACATAAATATGGATGAAACACGTTTTTTAAATTATTTTATTAATTTGCACTTTAGTGATGTAATATTTTACATATCTTGATCTTAAATAGGTTTATTTTTTAGACTTCAACTAGATCATTCCCTTGCAACAATGCAGTTTCAAGGGAAAAAACAAGACAAGGAAGACTAACTATCATTATTTTCTGTAATGAGGACGGTTCAGAGAAAATTCCTTTATGGAGTATTGGGAACTCTGCTAAACCAAGGTGCTTCAAGAATGTAAACTTGAACAGTTTGAACTGTGAGTAATGTGCTAACAAAATAGCTTGGGTGACTAGGGTGTTATTGGAAGAATATGTTCGCCAATTTGATTAAAAAAAGGCTGGAAGAAAATTCTCTTAATCGTGGATACTGCCCTGCTCATCCAAATATTATTGAAAGATTTCGAAATGTTGAATTATTATTTTTCCAACAAACATAATTTCAAAAATTCAACCTTGTGACTCGGGGATTATACAAGCTTTTAAGATGCATTATCACTGTCGATTTTATAGAAGTCTTTTGGAGGGTTATGAATTAGGGGTTCCAAATCCAGAAAAAATAAATGTGATAGATGCAATGAATCTTACAATTTCAGCATGGACTATGGATGTTCGTGCAAATACAATTGCGAATTGCTTTCATCATTGTAAACTTCGATCAACAGATAACATGTCTTTTGAGAACTCCGATGAACATGTAGGTGGTGAAAACACTCAAGAACTCTAAAATTTGATCAAAGATTTTGGTTATTACAATGCAATGGATGTCGAAGAAGTCCTCACCACCAAGAAGAAAATGTAGTTGCACAGTTGTTGACTGATAAAGAAATTATTGAGAGCGTTATTGGAACTGATAAAGATGATGAAGATGATCATGAAAGTTCTAAAATGGAGCCCCCTTCGTGAAATTTTACTATTAAAGTTGCAATAACGGTGAATAATTTCTTGTTGAGCTATGAGAAAACAACACTAGAAGTTCTTACAATAAAAAAGAAAATTAGAGACGAGATTCAAGGTGAAATTGATTTCAACAAAAAAAATAAAGACATCTGAGTTATTTTTTCAATAAACCTTCATAAATCATTCATGTTATATGTAATATATAAGGAATTATTAATATATATTATTATATGGGGGTCTATAAAAATTATCAAAAATGCATTATCTTATAAATTTAGCGAATTATTAATTTAGCACCCTATCCCCGAGTCGGGACCTGCCAAAAATATTATCTTAGAGAGTTTATTAAATAATAGAGTTTTAATTATCGAGTTTCTACTGTAGTTAGATATTATTTTTAAAAGTCTTAGTGACCAACTAATTCATAAACTACAAAGAATATAATTCACATTACTGATACAACACTAAATCAATACAAATATGATGCCATTATTTTTACACTGCATAATGCAAAAATAGCCTAAATCATTAAGGGGAAGTCTTAGGAAATGTGGTCTATCTATAAGTTGATGGATAAATCCCCTAAATTTTTACCTTAAAAATTAGATTTTTTAAAAAATAAATATTGTATTATATAAGTTAAACAAATAATAATGTGTATTCAAATGTGAAAATATAAAAAATATAATATAAAAGGTACTTTTTAAAATTTAGTATGTAATTTGACAAATTCAGTGTATAAGTGAAAAATACAATGGATTGTCCATAATTTAAAGATTGGTGGTCAGAAAACCCCCTCAATTCTAAATAGCCAAAGGAATTTGAAATTCTTTTTTGCCATCATTTTTATTAAAATCCACATAAAATGCAATAATTATTTCCTAAATTTATGAAAACTACCCCTTTTCCGGAATTTGCATCATTACCCTCCTTCCGCCACCACCTCCACTGATGCCCCCACCTATCAACACCCTCACTGTTGCTCCCTCACCTGTCACCACCTCTTCGTGTCCTAGAATCCCACCCACCACCTCCTTGCATCTCCCCGCATCCTACCTACCACCCTTTCCATCACCACCGACCCATCACAACCCAATGTTCTCACCAATACAAGTGAAACTTAGATATGGATTTCTGGCCAAAATCTACTACCTGCGAAATCTGGATCCTACATGCCGTGAACCACCATCAAAATCCACACCATTAACACGTGGTGGACCATCAACATGTCTCCCGATCCCTGGCACACGGTTCACTTGTACCGGTACACAATTTGCTAGCGATAAAGCTCGATCGCTCGCGCCTATACTCAGTGCTCTTTGCTCTCAAGCGCCAGTGACCGATCACTTGAACCATCGCTAATGTGTTGCACGGTCTTCTAACACTACTACCATCATTCTCATCGCAGAGGTTATCGGGCAATCACCACAGTCATAGCCGCCACAACCACTATCACCACCTCCACGTTTTCATTCATCAATATACAAAATATATACAAAGGTATAAATACAATATGGTTGTAAAAACTCACAAACTCAATTAGGAAATTTTGATAAAAGAGTAAAAATATAAAATTTGGGAGTAAAACTCCATAATTGAGAAGAGAAAGCAGTAGAAATATAGATGCGAAAAGAATTCTGATTAGACTGATCACACATGGAATACGATGCCTATTTCCAGCTCTCTTTCTAACCTGTATGTCTAATATACTCAACCACTAACTGAGCTAACTATTTTTCTAACTGAAGAACTGCTCCTTGTTGGAACCTAAATTCCAATTAACTAACCAATCCATTATAAAATAAATTACAGAATTGATTAAACGCAAAAGGAGTAGAGTATTATACCAACATAGGCAAATGTTTGAAATTGATGCAGAGGCAAGATGAAGATCTCTGTCCTTAATTATGAAAATTCCATGTAGTGTGTGACGTTTGGATGATGTTCCTAATCCCATGATGCAACTGCTACACTTTCTACTATGTACAACTCAGCAGTAGAAATCGGTGAACCAATTCAGTGTCTTACTCTCAGACTTTAACATGAAGAACGAAGAACGCGAAGAATACGAAGAACAAAGGAATGCGAGGAGAGGAGGAGGATTGTATTCTTGGTGTCTTATAATGAGGCTAGAGGCAACCTTTTATAGGAAAATGGGCACTAACAACTCCTTGTCATTTCCAATGTGGTAAAAACCTTTTATATGCAAAGGGGCACTAACAGCTCCTTCCCATTTCCAATGTGGGAATACCACTAACCCAAAATATTACTCTTTAAGTAATCAATTTTGAGCCCTTATTTATCATTCAAACGAAATCCTAATTTAACGTACGAGTATAGTACAATATAGTACTCGCGTAGACAAAGCCAATACTCCCTTATTTTGGTGCAAACGATAGCCGGAACCCATCAAAATCTTGTTCAGAAAATTCGGCTCCAACAATCCCCAACATGAATAGAAATGACTCCTATTACACATGTGTATTCTTGACAGACGAACTTTTGAGAGTAAGATTGAAGACTCACTATAGCTGGAAAAGTATCGTATCGCAGCCTTGAACCACCCATAGTGAATAGTTATCGGATTTACTCGACTAGGTAGTGAACATGATGTCTTAAACCGCCCAGACTTTTGCGTAAATCTAGACAATGACTGTCACACAGTTTCATCTTCTCACAGAACTAGGTTCTCTGACTATGTTCATTTTGGCCTTGAACATCCCTGGTTATTCATGAGTGAACTTGGAGAATTCAGTCTCTCTTAATTCTCCTAGAAACGGCCCCATTTCTCCCTCATAAGGTGATTGACCATAAAGGGTATCCTGTCATACCCCACTTTAATTCAAAGCTATGGAATTATTAAAAACCAAGCTTAATTTTAACTTGAACAGGTAGCACTTTTTTTGTCATTATAGGAATTGAGAAGAGATTGAAATCTCAAGCTTTCATTTATTCAACTTGATTTTGTTTTCCCTTGTACCCATTTCTTGGGATCTCCAATCACTTAGGTAGGGTTACCATCAAGCATCCTCTGTTGTCATAGGCTTTAAAACTATTCCTCTAGATGACTTAAGAACTTGATCTCGTGACAAACCTTTAGTAAATGGATCCGCTAGGTTGTCAGTCAATTTTATGTAATCTATTGAGACCAGACCTTTTGAGATCAATTGTCTTATGGTTTTATGTCATCTTTTTATGTGACGAGATTTACTGTTGTATATGGAACTTAGTGCCTAAAGTATAGCCGATTGACTATCACTTTGTACACTTACTGCAGTTTTTCCCATAGTGGGATATCCTCCATAAAGTTCTGAAGCCATTCTACTTCTTCAGCTACTTTATATAAAGTAATAAACTCGGATTCCATTGTGGATTTGGCAAACAACGTTTGTTTCAAGGATTTCCATGATATAGTTGCACTACCAAGAGATATACTCAATTGTGGATTTTGATTTTTTTTGAATCTGATATCCAGTTACCATCGCTATAACCTTCTAGAATGGCTGGATATCGTTCATAGTGCAACCCATAACTTTGAGTATGTCTCAAATAGTTCAAAACTCTAGTTATCCCTTTCCACTGACTATGTCCTATATTGATTTTATAATGATCAATACATTAATAGCGTGTGCTAAATCAGATCTTGTAAAATTTGTCAAATACATAAGACTCCCGATCACTCAGGCATATTCCAAATGTAATATCCCATTAACTGAGTTTTTCATCATCTTGGGATGAGGGTCCTCGAGACTTTTAGCTATCCCACTTGAATAGTTCTTGAATCTATCAAGTACTTTCTCAGCGTAATGTCCTTGTGACAAAAATATTCCTTTAGAGTGTCTAAATATTTTTATCCCTAAGATCACATTTACTAGTCCAAATTCTTTCATGTCAAACTTTTCTTTAAGCAAGTTCTTGGTTTGTTTGATCGTGTCTTTATTGCTACCTATGATGAGCATGTTATCCACATACATGCACAACAAAATGTATCCATTTGGAGTATCTTTAACATAGATGCACTTGTCACATTAATTTATTTTGAAACTATTTGACATTATTACATTTTCAATTTTTTTGTGCCACTGTGTTAGGTGCTTGTTTTAACCCATATAGGGATTTCACAAGTCTACACACTTTATGTTCCTGTCTAGGGATGACATAACCCTCATGTTGTTTCATATAAATTTCCTCTTCAAGCTCTTCATTTAGAGAAGTTGTTTTTACATCCATTTGATGTATTTTTAGATTGCGTATAACCGCAATTGATATTAGCATTCTAAATGAAGTTATTCTCGTAACCAAAGAATAGGTGTCAAAGAAATCCAAGCCTTCTTTTCCCCTAAATCTTTGCACTACAAGCCTAGCCTTGTACTTCTCTATTGAGCAATATATATATTTTTTTATTTTGTTTTGAAAATCCACTTGATCCCCAAAGCTTTTAAACCTAATGGAAAATCCATTAACTCACATGTATGGTTTTGCATATTGGAGTCAATTTCAATATTCATCGCTTCCTTCCATGAAGGTGCATCCGGTGTACACATGCCTTCCTTAAATATTCTAAGATCATTTTCTAATAAACGAGCCATTTCAAAATCAAGACCAAATGATTTCTCCTTTCTAGCTCTCTTGATACGTCTAGGTTCATCAATGTCCTCTTTTGTTTGTTGACCAGAAGTACTTGCTTCTCCTTCTTCACGACTCCATTTATAACTTACCTTATCCTTACACGGGAACATGCTTTCAAAGAAGGATGCATTTCTAGATTCCATTATTGTATTTGCGTGTATATCTGGTACATCAGACTTGTACACCAAGAATCGATAAGCACTACTATTGTGTGCATACCCAATGAAAACACATTCAGCGGTTTTAGGTCCAATTGTGACCTTTTTAGGAGGTGGTACTGCCACTTTTGCTAGGCACCCCCAAACTTTCAGGTATTTGTATGTAGGTACATTACCTTTCCATAATTCATAAGGCGTCTTTCCATTCACCTTATGTGGTATCTTGTTGAGAATGTAGTTTGAGGTTAATATAGCCTTTCCCTACATGTTCTGGGATAACCTATATTCTTGCAACATTTCATTCATCACCTCTTTGATAGTTTGGTTCTTTCGTTCCGCAACTCCGTTAGAATCAGGTGAGTGGGGAGCGGTGGTTTGATGAACAATACCATGTTCTCTACAGAACGCATTGAAAAGTTTGTTATACTCACATCCCCTATCACTTCAAATAATTTTAATTGTTCTACTAAGTTGGATCTCAACTTCTAACTAGTACTATTTGAAATCTTCCAAAGCTTCGTCTTTGCTGCGTAATAGATACACACAACAATATCTTGTGCAATCATCTACGAAAGTCACAAAATAATTTTTGCCGCCTCTAGTTTTCCCAAACTTTAAATCACATAGATCTGTGTGAATTAAGCCTACATGGTTGGTTATCCTCTCCACATGTGGGGATGGTGTTTTTGTAGTTTTGTTTCTATGCAGACTTCACATTTGTCTTTACTTGTTTTGCATTTTGGAATTATGTTCATGCTCATTAGTCTATTAATAGATTTAAAATTCACATGTCCCAATCTTTCATGCCAAATGTTAAAAGCATGAACGACATAAGCAAAAGCATTATTCTTATTCATTGAAGGCTCGGGTACATCAGTTTTTTGGGATGACTGTCATTACATTCACTTTGACCACTTCATCCTTCACATACCTCTTTCCCACATATGCTCCATTCTTAGACATGAATAACATGTCAGACACATGTCAGACATGAGCTTGATCATAAACCCTTTCTTAGAGAGAAGAGTGCTCAAATCATATTTTATGAATGTCTGGCACATGCAGGACATTGTTGAGTATCAACTCCTTTTCGGAAGTCATCTTCAGCACAACCTTCCCTTGACCTTCAACTATTAAAGTGGCGGAGTTGCCCATGAATATTTTCTCTTCAGTTTTGCTCTTCTAATATGTTGTGAACATGCTCCTATCTAAGCAGATATGTCTGGTGACACCTGTATCATACCACCACTCCTTTAGATTTCTCCCAACCATGTTTACTTCAGTCATCACAGCACATAGATCTGAATCCGAGAGTTGTCCTTCGGTTAGGTTGGCTACAACCTTTCCTTTCCTATGGTCGTCTTTGCTGCGATATTTGTCTGCCTTGTGCCCAATCTTGTGACACTTGTGGCATATCCCACTGAACTTCTTGGCGGGTTGCTTCTTGAAGCTGCTCGAGTTTTGGGGTTGAAACTTTCTTTTCTTCCTCTTATGCTCTACTAGATTTACTTTTTGCTCAGGCTGCACCCCATTGGTCTTTCGATTGGTTGACTCAATTCGAAGCTTGACAACTTCGAAGCTTGACAACCAAGTCCTCAATTTTCATTTCCTTCTATTTGTGCAATAGATAATGCTTGAAGTTCTCCCACTTTGGAGGAAGCTTCTCAATGAAGGCACCTACTTGAAAGGTTTCACAAATTTTCATGCCTTCAGCTATGACCTCATGGGTGTTAAGTTGCAACTCTTCAACCTGCTCCATGATCGACCTTGAATCTACCATTTTGTAGTTTTGAAACTTTGCCATTGCATGCTTCTTTGTGCCCACATCTTCAGACTTATATTTCTTATGTAGAGCCAGCCACAAATCTATACTCATTTTCTCAATAATGTACACATTGTACAACGAGTCAATCATTCGTGCTGTTATGTAGCTCTTGTTCATACAGTCCCCTTGAATCTAATTGCCAAGGCTTTCCTGGGGGTACACATCAGTGTTATCTAGAGTAATGACATGTTTGTCCTCCTGGAGGTACTTGTCCAAATTTGGTGTGGCCAAGAAGAAACACATATTTTGATTGCACATCTTGAATCTCGTTCCATCAAACTTGTTGGGTGAAATTCTCGTCCGTTAAGCATTTGGCAATGTCGGCATCATGTGCCTGATTTGATGAAGCTCTTTCACCACCGTAGATCTGACAACCTCGAGCTTAACTAGCGGGGTTTACCTACAGGTACATCCGCTAGTGCTAGACCACTCCCAAACTGAATTTGGGGCGTCGACTCAGCAAGTTTCCTATATTGACATTCTCATTTGCTATTTTTCACTAATATATTTTTCAAAAAATTAAGCAAATTATTAATGACTATATAACATATTTAAAACATTTTTATAGAATTTCCTCAAAATTTCAGGAAAGACTTGTGGAGGGACACAATGTCTCCATAAAATCGCCAGCCTCATTGGACAAATTTTTTGTTGGTTATTTAGTAAAAGTTGATTTAAAATATTTTTCAAAAAAAGTCCTCAATTTCGGAATATAAATGTTCGATTTCCAAAATTTTCAAGATTTGAAGTTTATGTTCTCTAGCAATAATTAATCGTAATTATTGTTTTAAATTCAAAAACTGTTACACAATTTAGAATTAATTTCAATTTTTAAGTTTTAATTATAAGATTTGAAATTAATTAGAACGTTACCAATTAATCTGAATTAATACTCCTTTAATTAGAACATTACAAAATTCATTAATTTCGATGTTGTTTGTACTACTAATTCCGATGTTATTTTTCAAAGACAAACATCAACTTAGATATTATTGCTACTAATTGTTAGAATCTATTAAACCGATTAACTGTTACAACTTATTTTGCTAAATTGGGAATTAATTAGCTACGTAAGAGTTTAAAATAACTTAGATAAATTTATACTACTAATTCTATTATAAAGTTCACAATACCAGATTGTTTAGTTGTTAGGATTATGAGTAAAATTTATTCTCCAGAATTAAGATTGTTAGAACCCATATTTCAATTAACTATACAATAAGTTACAAAATAAATAACAGAATTAAGTGAATGCAAAAGGAGTAGAGTATTATACCAACGAAAGCAAATGTTTGAAATTGATGCAGAGACGAGATAAAGATCTCTCTCCTTAATTTTGGAAATGCTCCGTAGCGTGTAACAGTTGGATGTCGTTCTGAATCCCAGGATGAAATTACTACACTTTCTATTCTGCACAACTCAGCAACAGAAATCGGCGAACCAATTCAGTGTCTTACTCTTAGACTCGAACACGAAGAACAAAGAATGCAAAGAAAGAAAAAAACACAAAGAATAAAGGAATGAGAAGAGTGGAGGATGATTGTATTCTTGGTGTCCTAGAATGAGGCTAGAGGCAACTTTTTATAGGCAAATGGGGCACTAACGGCTCCTTGCCATTTTCAATGTGGTTGAAACCTTTCATAGGCAAAGGGGCACTAACGACTCCTTGCTATTTCCAATGTGGTGGAAATCTTTTATAGGCAAAGAGGCACTAACGGCTCTTTCCAATTTCCATTGTGATAATACCAAAAATCCAAAATATTACTCTTTAAGTAATCAATTTTGAGCTCTCATTTCTGATTCAAATGGAACCCAAATTTAACGTATGAGTATACTACGATGAAGTACCCATGGAGAAGAAGTCAACGCTCCCAAATTCTGGCACAAACGGTGCGTGGAGCCCACCAGAATAATGCCAAAAAATTCAATTTCAACACTCCTTACCTTTAACTTTGCCGAATTAGTTGAAAAGCCTCTGTGTATCTTAGCTGCATCTAAGATTGTAGATGGCTTATTGAGTGATGATTTAACTTTTATACCCTTATGATCATGACATAAAAAGAATGTATGTTTTAGAATGTGTTTAACAGTGCTTATAAGTTGCTTTGGTTGTAAACTTAGCATTTTTTAGTGTTTAGTAAACTCTTAAAAATCTGCTTATTTTAAAAGTATAAACTATTTTTGAAAGAAAAGTAGAAATTGATCAAAGTCACTCACAAGAAAGTAAACAAAGGACAAAATAGAGATTTTTGCTCTTTTATTGCAGGAATTGGAAAATTACAGAAAAGAAGAGGGTAGAAGCGAAGCTAGAAATGAAGTAATAGAGAGACTGAAGAAGCATTATAAATTCAGAAATCACATAAAACATAAAATGACTTTCTCATTTCTAAACACTCTGAAAAACTGGTTTTACCATTTTGGGCGTTTAACTAGCAAACATATGTTCCAACGTAGTCTAACCTAACCAAGTATGTAAAGTAAATAAACACGAGACACACAA
>JAULKM010021838.1:0-14160 GCA_032355605.1 Rubia tinctorum
TGATTATAATCAATCACGTGAGACAGTGAAAAACTCTGAATAATTTGGTCATAAATGATTGGTGAAACCTAACTACTCAATAAATCATAATAATATGTGGCTGGATTAACAAACAAAGAAAGACTTTCGTGTAAAACAAAGAAGTGAACATTTTAAGCTGTTGCGCCGAGTATCTCTAATTTCAAAAATAGAATCATAATCATACCTTGGCAATGCAATGGAAAAAAACTCAATCAAACATAATCACATTCAAATTAGCAAACAAATATGCACCTGAAATTATTAGCCTAAATGTAACTTATACAGCTGCAATGATTCAAACGATTATCTCTGGCTGACGAATCATTTTTTGATCAAAACGACGCCGAGAAAATTGTTCAGTTTCAGTTTCAAAGGCTAGAAAAAGTGATGGTGGTCGATCGACAAAAGCATGAGCAGCAGTAGAGGAACAGAGCAGCGCGGTGACAATCAGTCTTCTTGCTGTTCGACTGAGAAGACATGTCGCCGAAGATGAAGAGACGCAAAGTTTGTGGGATACTAAAGAGGCAGATTTACACTAATTGATTTGGTGATTGATAAAAAATTTTAGATAAAGGTAATCCGACGCGGGAAAAGGCAAAATTACATGGACTTTTCCACTTTGGTTTGCTGATTTACTATTAAATTGTATTGTAAATTTAAAGTAATATCTTACAAATATATAGCGGATATTTAATGGGGGGCCGGTGGGGCGGGACGGGTATAAATTAACATCCATACCCGACCCATTACCCATAATGGGTACTCAAATTATACCCATACCCGCCTCATCCCCACGAAAACTAACTCCATAACTGCCTTATTGGGGCGGATGCTGGGTGGACCTCCACCGATACCCTGCCCAGTGTCATCGCTATATATCATCAACCACCAACTTGTTACATTTAGGGATGAACATATATCTAAGACTTGATCCAAACCCATAAAATTCAGACTTGCAAAATTAGATATAGATTTTTTAAACATATTTATTGGATTTGGATCGAATTTGGATTTACATTAGGATTTGTAATAATAGAACTCATAGTGGATATGTGAATACGTATAAACCTTTACTTTAGCATACTTATGCTTTAGGGAGTTTCTCTCTCTAGTGTGCGCTATTACATATCACCATGTGTATTCTCTATCTAGTTTCTCTAGCCTGTTCCGGTGAACTCAACTGAGTTGCACCACAAATAGGTATATCTGGCAACAAGAAGTCATTGAAGTAGATAACTCCCAAACTAGCAGATGCAAAAATATAAGTAAAAGAGAAGAGAAGTGTGAATATGAAAGAAGCTGAAGGCCTAAAAGGAGTGTTAATGGGGGAATGAATGGAGAAGGGTTTAGGGGAAAACTCCCAAATCCAACTTGGAAATCAAAGGACTTGCAGTTGGGTCAACTCAGAATAGAGAAAGTGTGGGTCAACTAACTTGCCCATCAAAAGCAAGATGTCATCGGAGAAAGTTTCAAACCCAATTGCTCATAATTGGTGGGGAAGTGGTTATCATGGAGAGAAATGGTGGATGAAGAAGACACGAGAAAATGGAGTTCGCTTTTTGAAAATGATCAAAAGAAGGTAAAGTACTATAATAGTGTGAACATCAAAGGGATGTAAATAGGGGGAAATCATGCTGGAGAATGTGGATGAAAGCTCAAAAGAGCGGGATATAAGTGTCATCTGCGAGGTGCTGAGAAGTAATCCCCCTTTCAAAGTGATGGAAGAATTTCTGCTCAGAATTTGAGGGAAGAAATTTGTGAAGGTATAACAATTACATAAAGGTGTATTGATAGTTATTTTAATGTCTAAACTTCACGGGGAAGAAATTGTAGAAATGGGAATGATGATGTTTAATGGAAAACCAGTTATCGTGAAGCCATGGTCACAAGATGCTGAACTAAATGAACCAGAAAAAGTGTCGGTTTTAATACAGCTCCCAGATTTACCCGTAATCTATTGGCAGCCTAAGATTTTTTCCAAAATAGAAGATCACTAGGTAATCCTCTGTGTTTGGATAGAGCCACAATAGATAAAAATAAATTTGCATATGCTAGAGTTCAAGTGGAAATGAAACTAACAAACATTGTACATGATAGAATCCTGTTTGTGAATGTAAAAAAGGTAATCGTGCAACAAAAAGTAATATTTGAGTGGTGCCATGTAAAATGTACCAGTTGTGGAATGTTTGGACCTCAAGAAGGCATATGCAGGAGGAAGGAGGGAATGGAGGTGGTAAAGGAGAAGGGTATAAAAAATTAGGTATACTTGCCAGTAAGAGTAAGACAAAAGGAAAGGAAAGAGGAGAGGGGCATGGAGAAGATGAATGACAAGCCAGAAACTTCAGAACGTTGATTGAGAAGAAGATATAGAAACCATTGGAAGACCAGTTGAAGAGCAGTGTGGACAAATAGTATGAGGAAAAGGGAATATAAGGAACCATATTGGGATTATTTAAAAAAAAGGACCGGTATACAAAACAAGAGAAACCCCAAGATGACAAGTAACATCACAACCTGGAATGTAAGAGAGATAAATAAGAGAGAGAAGCACGGTTGGGTCAGAGGGTTCTGCCTAAAGAATCAGACTGGGATTTTAGGATTATTAGAAACAAAATTTTAAAAAGAAAAAAAGGTAGAGACGTGGAGGAAGATTGGATTGGGCTGGAATCTATTGACAAACAATGATGTAGTGAAAGGTGACAAAGTATGGATAACATGAATGATAGACTATTGTGAGATAAAAGTGTTGAACACTAGGGAGCAATCAGTAGACATAGAATTCTGGATAAATGAGAACAATGTGAGGATATATTGTACAATGGTGTGTGGATATAACACAACTGAGCTGATTTGTGGAGTTTTTTGAAAGATTGAGGGAAAAGAGATAAAGCCTAGAAAGTAATTGGTAATTTTAGTTCACCATTTAAAATAGAAGACATGATAAGGGGTAATCAAATAGAGGAAACTTAGGTATGAGACTTGAAATAGTGAATGAGCTAGTATTGGTGGGAATAAAAAATATAGGGGTTAAGTACACTTGGAGAAACAAAGGAGCAGAAGGAGAAACAATTATGAGTAGGATAGAGAAGGTAAGCGGTGAACAAAGAATGGATTGAAGAGTTACATGAAGCTATCTACGAAGTGTAGTGAACATATGTCATATTATATGCCTTTAGTTATCAGGTTTAGTCAACAATCAAGAATCAAAGACATGCCTTTTAGATAATTTAACATGTAGTATCAATCTCCACTGTTTAAAGGAACTATAAGACAAATGTGGGAAAGACATAGAGTTGATAACTTGGAAGACCTGGTCGTTACACTAAATAAACTAGGAAGCCACCGAAAAATAAACAAAAGGGAGTTTGGAAGTATTGGTGAGAAAGCAGAAACGGCACAAAAAAAATTAGAGAAGAGCACAAGAAAAGTTAAATAAAGATCCAGCGTTATTAAGGAACTAGGAGAATGAGCATGACACAAGAAAATAAGTAGAAGGGTTACAAGATGCAAAATACAGTTTCCCGCAACCAAAAGCAAAAGTGGATTAAAGAGGAGGACAGACCAACAAAGTTATTCTATGCTTCATTGTGGAAGAAGCAGTATAAGAATCATAAAGTGGAAGTTAAAAAACAAAATTGTGATCAAAATAATATATATATATATAAGGTGATCAGATCAAGCATTTTAAAAGCCCGTTGGGGACTGAAATGAGAACATTATGGAGAAACAATGAGTATGGAGAAACAATGAGTATGAAGAAACAGGAAGGGTTGATAAAGCCAGTAAGCATTAAATAAATCTAGACAACACTTAAAATCATTCACTCGGAAAAAGTCTAGGAAAGGATGGCTACTCAAGTAAACTCTTCAAAGAAACTTAGAATATTGTAAGTAAGGATGTCACGAAAAGAATAAAAGGCTTCTTTAAAGGAGACAAGATTCTAGGATTTCTCAGAAATGCAGTGTTTACACTGATTCCCAAGACAGCACAACCCTATGTACCAGCTGACTATAGGCTAATAGCATGTTGTTCAGTGATTTATAAGAATATTACAAAAAACAAAGCTAAGTAATAGTTTAAAGGAAACACTACCTGAGATAGTTCGTGATAACCAAAGTGCTTTTGTGAAAGGAATATGTGTGTGTATGTGTGGGTGTGCACATAGCTCATAATATGTTGCTAGCTTAAGAGTTACTGCACATGTATATAGTGGAAAAGATGAAACCAAGTTGTATAGCTCAGATTGGCATCAGTAAAGTGTTTGATAGTATAAATTGGAGATATCTGATAGCATGGCTTATTGAACTGAAATTTCCTAGTCAAATGATTGAATGGATATATGAAAGTACTATGAACGCAAAATTTGACCTATCTTTCGTTGTTAAGTATACTAAGGGTTTTCAGGCTAAGATAGAGGTAAATGAGGGAGAACCTATTTCCTCACTTCCTTTTTTAATAAGAATGTAATACTAAACCATAATGTTGAATAAAGAATTCAAAAGTGGTAGAATAGAATATTCCAAAATTTTAAGAAGGTAGGGATGCACACATTATTATTCACAGATGACTTACTGTAGCTTTGTGGTGCTAGCAAGAAGTCATCATAAAGAGTTAGGGATGTTTGAACAATTCATGAAAGTGACAGGTCTGACGATCAATAAGAATAAATCTAAAATAAATTTCTCAAATATGGATGAGGAAGACAAGCAATTGGTGGCATTAGTGCTTCAGGTGATACAAGGTGATCTCCAAATGAAATATTTTGGGCTCCCCTCATCCACTTTAAAATGGGGGAAAAGGACTATGAACTGCAAATAGAAAAAATAAATCAGAGAGAGAATAAGAGAATAGTCAGCTAGAAACCTATCTTATGCATGTAAACTACAGTTGATAAACAATAGTTGTTAAAAATCTCTAAATACTGGGCCAGTGTGATGAAAATACTAGAAAGTGTGCACAAAAGAATTGTTCAGATATGCACCAACTATTTGTGGGGAGGAGATGAAAGGCAAAGAGGCTTCACAGCTGCAACCAGCTGAGGATCTATGTGAAGAATGAGTTAAGAGGTGACATGTGCTTAAGAAACCCCTCGAGCTGGAACAGGGCAGCTCTTTGCAAACATTTTTGGGACATAGCTAAGAAAAAAATTATTGTGGGTGAAGTGGATTCAGGAGTATTAATTGAAGAGAGCAGAAACTTAAAGCTACAAGTACTTAATGACACTAAGCTAGCCATGGAGAGTATTGATGAATTTGAGAAATGTCATATGTCCTAACCAAAAGGAGGGTGTTAGAAAGAAAGGAAAGCTCAAAGTAGTAAATGTGTATGAAATATTAATAGGGGGAGAGACAATTAGATACAAGAGCATGATTGTATGGTACAAAAACATCCTGCCCAAGCACATATTTTTCTTATGACTCTTAATGAATGGAAAGCTTGCTACAACTGATAGATTACATGGATTCAATGTATTGAAATGAGAGAATAATTGAAGACTGCGTAAGTTAGGGCAAGAGGCAGTACGCCACTTATTTATAGTGTGCAATTATGTGAAGGAGCTGTTCGGTTTACTAAAGGTACTAGTAAGCAGAAATCAGAGAGAACTTCAAAAAAATTGTTAATGTCGATCAGGAGGAAAGTGGATAAGAAGTTAATGCTGCTAGTGGTTGGTTTATATATTATTTGACATGAGATAAATAGAAGGATCTTTTCACCTTAAGAATTGTAGGTAAAAACAATGGCTTTCCAGAGGCAAAAAGAGAGTGAATGGAAGGGGCATCAAAGAATGAAAGTAGAAATGGAACAAGAGGTCGAGCAAGGATGATACCTGAAGGGATTAATGACGCATATACATATATGGGGAATGAACCGAAGGAAATTGAAACAAAAGGAATGGATAGGAGTTTGTCATTGAGTTAATGAATGCAAAAAAATGGAAATGTAAATGGTTGGGATAAATGGCCAAAACTTGATATGTAATTGTTCTAAAATTTTAATACACATTATGATTAGCAAAAAAAAAACTTATACTTGTTAATTGTTCTCTTATATATTTATTGTTATATGGTTGTTGAACTTCGTAGTACGGATTAGAGTTTCTTTGTTGAAAAATTAATGCAGGTACACATGAAACTAGACTTATTTATATTAGAATTATATACATTTTCATTAAGTGAAAAATAACAGTTTTGAATATGGAAGCGTATTCCAAGATTATTAATAATATAGAAAAGAGTTATATAGCAACTCTCCCAACACAATTTCGAAATAAACCCCAAAATCAACACCCAAATTAATTCACTAACCCTAAATTTTTTACGAATGCCAATCAAACAACATACAAACATAAACATCTCCAATATTGTAAAAAAATCATTTTCATCAAAATTAATCGTCAAATATGGTGAGAACATTAAAATCGTCAATATCACTATCACATCCACAACTATATCCTTGTTGGAATTATTTAAAAATTAACCCACTTGAAATTGGGTTAGTTAAACCCTAAAATTTTAATCGGTGATGGCGGCGGCAGATTAGTAATTTTGAAGCGAACTCAAAGGTTTAGAACGTTAGTGGCGAGCCAGATCTATGAGCATTGGCCGTGGCAATTCAACAACTGGTTGGTGGCGATTGACTTGGAGCAGGCAACGAGAAAGCCTTTTTTTAGAGCATTCGACTTGGAGAATGGAGAGAATTCGAGAGGTGATAGAATTCGGAGCAAATCGGGCTCTTATTTCATAAGGATTTCAATCATATCAAAGGAAAGGATTTTGACTTGACCTTTGCCATGTTTTTGGGTGTTCACAAATCAAAGGAAAATGTGTACTCCCTCTGTCCCCGCTCTACCTGCACAGATAGAAAGAGGGAGTTTTTTTCTTTGGATTATTTAGTGAGTTAGGATGATATGCCAGTGGGAGTTGGACTACTATTTTTGGGGTTGGTAGGTTAGGCCTAAAATTTCAAACAAAGAGGGGTCATCCAATTAAAATAATGGTCAAATTATTGCTAAATAAGGAAATAAAGTGTAGAGTACAAATTCAGTAGGGACATCCCAAAAAGGAAATAGTGCAAATAGATTTGGGATGAGGAGACCATTAATTATGTGTAAATTGAAAATGAACGCTTAGATTATACCATCGGTCATTACATGGAAGTTAAACCATCGTGCAACCAGTTATTACATTTCAGTCTAATTTTGAACCTCATACTAAAATTGAATACCATCCTTCAAATTTGACATTTGAAATTAATCATTCTGAGTTCATAATCTACATAGAAGGCAATTCTACTAATTCATACGGAACTCATTCTTCCACTATTGCGTTTAGACTCGTGACCCGCAAAACCTATCAAATTCATATACGAGTCTAAAAATTTTCAATCCTATAAAAGCAAGTCGGATTAATGTCTAAGTATATTTCTTAGGTACAATATGGATTTTATTAGATCCAACCCAAACTCATCCTAGACCATTTTTTATTTGTACATCAATGATAGATCAATGGATCATCCATTGCGCTTCTGCACAATCGAAGAGCTATATGTATAAAAGATGAAACAAGTCCTCCAAATAAAACTTATAAAAATGACATAATGATAAAAGGAGTTACAAGTGTCATAATAAATTTTATGGTATGCAAGCAACTAAGAACTCAAGGAGCAAAACCATTGCAAACAACAACTATCTCGCTCACTATAAATTAACATCTTAATCAGATATACAAGTAGAAGACCTAAATAACTAACACAAAGATAAAACCTATAATAATACAAAAGAGAAAATCAGAAGCCTAAATTGTAGAGTAGCAATTCATTTAAGAGATTAAAGATCTGGAAAGAAAAATTCACACCTCTCTTCAACAAACAACTCTGAAAGCTATATTTCTTCCCTTGTAAAGCAAGTCGAAATCCTACTAATTCCATTCCATGATTTCTAATTGTACGTCCCTGAATAGATACTGATGTTTGGAAATTCTAAGAAAACTGAGCAACCTCTCAATCAAGAATTGAGAATGCTCAACAAAGAAACTCCTAGCCCCTACTTATACTTGGAATTGAGGCCGGTTATAGACTTGAATTTGGATTCGATTTAATCTCTCCACAGCCATCTACATTCCTAGAGGTGTTTTCGACTTCCTTCTCCCTTCCTACGTCGATATCTCACCTCTCTGTTTCATCACCTCCGTACCGCCTTCAAATTTCCAAAATTTCTAGCATCTTCTACGACCTTCTCTCTTCTTCTTCTTCTTTCCTTATCTTCTCTGTTTTGTTTTGTTTTCCTTTCTTTCTGTGTTTATGCAATTTCTAGGGTTTATATATGTATATTTATTCTTCTTCTTCTTTTGTTTCCAACATTTTTTGGCTGAAGATTTCTTTCTTTCTTCTTTTTTCCCCTTTTCCTTGGCTCTTGGGCTTAAAAGGTTTTAGCTCAAATCAATTAAAAGGGCTGAAATGGCCCTTTATTGTTGTTTTTCTTAATTATTTAATTATTATTTATTTTCTTTTATCATTTTATACTTTAAAAATATTATTATTACTATTATTTAATCTTTTTATATTATTCCAAAAATATAATATTTTTAATGACCTAAATATAATTCAAAATTAAATTAACATTACATAATATATTATAATATTACATTCTTATTCGATACTCTACTATACATTATTGTGTATCTTTATTTTGATACAATACGTATTGTCCTATTTTTTGTGTATCACTTTTTAAATAATTGCGACTTTGCTGTGAATGTTTGGAATTTCATGCTTAACAATTTGGCTGTTCCTTACTAGAATTTCTCTAATATTTGGGATAGATTATCAATGTTATGGACTTATATGGGTATTACACGAACACACACTCACCTGGCCAGAATTATGTCATTCTCTGTATGTTGGGCTCTATGGAAATCAAGCAATTCTATTATCAATGATGGTAAAAAACCTAATATGGATCATCTAACTAAAACCATCACAGATGATTTTTTTCTTGGCTTTTTTGTGTAAACCAATCCACTCAAATAACCAGCATTATCTTACATGGTATGAAAAAGGTTTTAGCACCAAAACCACCTCTCAAACCTGCCATTACCGTGATAAAATGGTCTAAACCTGCTGTGGTTTTTATAATCAATACAGATACCTCATGGGAGGCATCAGAAACCTTTGGTGGTCTTACTACTCTTTGCAGGGATACAAATGGTGATATGGTGCATGTAGAGACCAAAAGATCAATGGCAATTTCAAACCTTCATGCGGAATTGCTAGCAATAGAAGAGGAATTAAATCTTTGGAAGTCTCGTTCTAGTATTTTTTTTATAGTTGAATCAGATTGTATGATCGCTATTAATTGTGCTCGTTATCCACTAAAGGCACCTTGGAAGGTGTATCATCTTGATTTTTGAATTAATACTATCATCTATGAAACTCGATGCTCTCTGACCCATATTAATAGAGAAATGAATTTTCCAACTGGTAGATTATCGAAAATGGCTCTACAAAATGATTCATAACTAATTTTCACCTAGAATTCTTTAAACTAGGAAATAAGAGGACTAATCCTCTTATATAAACATGATGTACCCAGTATAAGGATTGGCCAAAACATAAACTAATCCATGTTGCTATCCTTTTTCAGGTTGATGTTACTCACATAATAGTCCACGAAAATCAAAGGCATTCATGGACTACATTGTTGCAACCTTCACATTTGAAGCCCTCAAGCTCTCAAACTATCAAGCTCATCACATTTGATGCAGTACTCTTGGCATTAGGAGATGCCCGACCAAAGTTAGGAATTAACATATGGGGTGGAGATTACTAACTTTGGAAACGCATCTCCTAATCCCTTTTGTATCATAGGACCAAACTGTGGATTTAGTTTCATATAATCTTTTGAAGGCAATTGTGTTGCCTAAGCCATCTTGGCTATAAACTGATTGCATTCATTTCCTTTTTAAGGTATCTCCCCCACATTAAAAAATTTCGTCCCGAATTTTATACCTTTTCTTTTATTTAATATACCTACTTTTTTATTGCAATGTTTTATACAATATATTATTTACTCACAGTTTTAATATTTTTAATGTAGCTATGAATACTAATATTTCTTATTCTTTATATTCTTTATATTATTTCTGCAATTTAGTTATTTATCTATCATTACAAAAATTAATGAAAAGAAATGTGACCAATTTTGGTCCCAAAATTTAATGTTTAACCGGGTTAATAAATTTTGATATGCTGTTATTTTTTTAAATATGACCATTTTTATTCCTTTATCTAATTCTCTATACAGGTTTAATTTAATAAGATTAAATAGTATTTACGAAAATTATTTCATATTTATTTTTAGTCATGTAATATTAAAATCAGGTACGGGTTCATCAAGAAAATTCAAACCAATGTTTTAAGGATATTTAATTATTTTGTACACGCATGATATCTTTAATTTAGAAGAAAAATAATATACCTCTAGTGCTAATAAGTTGGTTTCTACATTCTGCTCTATTTATTTTCTTGAAGATTTATTTATTTTTAGTAAAACAAGTTATGGGGTCATTTATGAATTGATTAAAATTGGAGATTGAGTTTTGATCAGGTTGGCTGGGACCTGAATACTCATCACTATTTCTATAACATTAAAGTCTCCTCCAATGGAGGTTGGCATAGGGAGAGGAATTAATGTAAAATCACGATAAAGTGTTGAATAAGAATCCCATGAGGTATCTATTAGCCCGAAAAGATGGATAACAAAGACAATGTAAAGAAAATAAATGAAATAATGACACAAGGATTTCCGTGGTTCGGTCAAATTGACCTACATCCACGGCCGGAGGAGACCAGAAGCTTCACTATATGTGGAGAATTTATTACAAGGCTTTGCCTACCATCTATGAAGGAATTATGTGGAAAAATAAAGAAAATGGCTTTGGCTTCTACAACTACAAAAGGAGAGTTACAGGGAGAAGGAAACAAGTAGCAATGGAATGCAATGTTTGAGGTGTGTTTGAGCTACTAAGTTCATTCCCTATTTATACTACTTCAGGTTCACCAATGCCCAAGAGCTCTCAAACAAAACTTATCCCAAAATCCCAAGAAATCCTCCTTCTTGCTTCAAGCATTGATTGTAAACATTGAGTCCAAATGATTCTTGCCAAAAAACCATGATAGTTGAACCCCAATAGTCAAAGAAATAATGCTTCAACTTGATATGAATATGATGAAAATAGTGTTGCAATTTAATGCTTTGCATGTTTGTCTTTGCTATCATCCAAAGAAGTGAATGTTCATGGACAATTTGGGTGAAGCCCATTAATTCTTCACAAATCTCCACCTTGGTTTGAACCCCCAAAAGTAATAGCTTAATCAACCTCCTCCGGCATGGCCCTTATGGGCCGAATCACCAACAATGTATACGAATCAAGTCCAAGCATTGCTTAAACTTGAAATAAGGAAGAGCCTTTGTGAACATATCAGTAGGATTATCCTTTGTATTGATTTTCTGAATAAGGACCTTTTTCTGTCCAATGATATCACGAATGAAGTGGTACTTAATATCAATACGCTTTGTCCGCTCATGATACATTTGATCTTTAGTCAAGTAAATTGTACTTTGACTATCACAGTGAATGGTGGTAACCCTTTGTTGTAGAGTTAATTCGTCGGACAGACCTCTCAACCATAAAGCTTCTTTGATAGCCTTTGTGGTGGCCATATATTTTGCTTCAGTAGTAGATAAAGCAACTACATTTTGTAGAGTAGCTTTCCAGCTAATTGCACAACCTCAATGCATAACCTGTAAGAGACCTGCGCTTATCAAGATCGCCAACAAAGTCTGAATCTACAAAACCAACCAAAGTGTTGTTGGTTCTACCAAACTCCATATACATGTTCGAAGTACCCTTTAATTATCTAAGAATCCACTTCACAATTGGCCAGTGTGCTTTGCCCGGATTGGCCATATACCTGCTAACAAACTAATAGCTTGTGAGACATCAGGACAAGTACAAACTATTGCATACATTATACTCCCAATTGCATTTGAATAAGGAACTCTAGCCATATAATCTTTTTCTTCCTCGGTTTTTGGTGATTGGGCAGCAGATAGCCAAAAATGGTTACCAAGAGGAGTGCTAACTAGTTTGGCATCATGCATGCGAAATCGCTCCAAAACTTTCTTAAAGTAACTCTCCTGGGTCAGGCACAACTTTCCAACTCCTCAATCTCTTCTTATCTCCATACCAAGAATCTTCTTAGATGCTCCCAAATCTTTCATCCCAAATTCACTATTCAATAAGGCCTTCAACTTATTAATTTCTGCAAGATTCTTAGTCGCAATGAGCATGTCATCAACATATAATAGAAAATAAATGAATGAGTTATCTTGTAACTTCCAGAAGTAAACACAAATATCATACATGCTCCTCGAGAAACCATGACCCAACATAAATGAATGAAATCTCTTATACCATTGTCTTGGAGACTGCTTTAATCCATATAAGGATTTCTTCAATAAGCAAACCCGTTCTTCTAACCATAAACTTCAAAACCTTTAGGTTGACTCATATAGATATGCTCATCTAATTTTCCATGCAAGAAAGCTATCTTGACATCCAGTTGTTCTAAGTCTAAATCAAACATGGCAACCAAAGCAAGCAATACATGAATAGAGCTATGTTTCACAACAGGTGAGAAAACATCATTGAAATCAACACCTTGTACCTCACTGTAACCCTTTGCAACCAATCGTGCTTTGTACCTTGCATTAACACCCGGAGTATCTTCATTTCTTTTGAAAACCCATTTTCAGCCAACGATTTTATTTCCTTTTGGTGGCATCACAAAATATCATGTTCCATTCTTGTGTAGATATTTCATCTCTTCATTCATAGCCACCAACCATTTTTAGGAATTACCACCTGAAACTGCCTCTGAATATGTGGAAGGTTCTTTACCTCCACCTGTTTCCCGTGCCACTAATAAAGTATATGCAACCAAATTTTCATACCTCAAAGGTGGTTGATAATGTATGGGCCTAGCGACCCAATAACTGGAGAGAAGATAAAGAGGTGCAACTCGCATGCCCAAGGATGCTACCTGATCATGATGGAAAATAGGTAGCACATCGACGGGCGCTGATGGGACAACTCCAGTCCCATCAACCACCAAACCACATATAACGATGAAGAGTGCAAGAAACGAGATAAGATTTTCTAGTCAGTCTACTATTCACTCGCATACTCTTCTGCTATTCACTCACATACTCTTCTACATGACTCCAATGGCTAACGGGAGCTTCAGAGCGGGCACAACCATGGGCCTGCCTTCCTAACCTCTCTCTGCCTATCTTGTAGATGTAGGTGCATATTGGGCTGGTGTGGATCATCGCCAGACATACTACAAATTTTGGCATTAACATTGACGTCGTCTGTGCAGAACGCGATAATATTTCAGCACCCACGCAGCTCGGAGAAGATGGAAGTATAGACACTGGAGAACTCGCATAACCAGGTGACGGTAGAAGACGTAACATAGGAAGATGAACCTGCCCTAACACTGACATCGAGGGGAGAAGGACATCAAATCTGCACAACAGAGGAAGCGGCAAACAACTCAGAAATCCTTCAAACGATAATGGCATCCTAGAAAGAGATGATGAACAGACTAAGGGAAATGGAGGACGGGGAGCCGCAGTGGAGGAGACATGACGTGCATCCGACGGAGCTTTACCCGGAACAAAGGGGAGATTTCTAGGAATTCACCAGAGGAGGGAAAGTGTCGCGGACAATCCAAGGTGGACCAGGGAGAGAAAAAAGTACCATCTCTCCTGGAAAAAAGGGCGAGTCAAAGCAGTGGCAGATCGTGAATAGATAGAGGGTTATGTACCACTCCAGAGGAATAAATAACAGATTGGGCAAAAGGTTTCACCAAAAGGAGACGATGGCTCAGATAGACAGGCCAGGGGTTCACCATTTACCTGACGGATACAGTTGTTTGCGGCGGACCCAAAGCTAGAAATACTGATGAGCCTGGGATAGTACAATGGCGGGGAGGACCTGGAGGACCATTTGCACACCTTTTGTACCAACGTGGCCACTTTTGAGATATCATTAGTTATATGGTGCAAGGTGTTTG
>JAULKM010021847.1:0-14159 GCA_032355605.1 Rubia tinctorum
ATAGCTCCATAATTATCTCCATAATATTCCTATTCCTAATCTGCTTCTGAAGCATATCCAAATCTCATAAATAAAGGAATTTTATTTATCTTAAATATCTCATAATTCTCCTTCAATTCCAATTTCATAAATGTAGGGATTTTCCATAATTCCATTATGTTTCTAATTCCTGAACCAAATATTGCGTTTAAACAATATTTCCGTAACCAAAAATCAATCGCAACATCGTTCACTTTCTGCGTTATTTTCGGTATGTGTTCCAACATGGTAAGTTTTTCCTTCTTTACCATAAGTTCACAAATTGCCAATCAATTAATCCATTAACCACACGTGTCTTCTCCATTTTTCCATAATTAAATCCCACACGTGACTTTACAATTTAGTTGGGAATCATTTCATCATACGTATTGATCCCCAGAGTACAAAAATATTTATATGGACCAGAAGTTTCAAAATGCTCTTCAACATAAGTGGACGACAAAGCTACTTGGGAATAGTTTTGAGATTCAATATAAAAAAAAAAGGTAAAAGCAATTTATGCCTTATCCAGAAGACCTTCAGTTTTGGATACATCATTAATAACTGTTGGAGATGAAGATATTAAACTAAAAAGTGAAGTAAAGGAAGATGATGTAGTGGGAACTAATGGAAATTCGGTTGAAACAGATGATCAAATAAGGAAGGATAATATTGATTTGTGGCAAGCAGAGACGGATGCTGATCATGGTGAACTGATTCAGAAGAACAAATGTGGTGGATGGTGTCTAATATTGAAGAAAAGAATGATCAGTATGGAAAGGAGATTAATAATACAGATAGTGAGGACAATCAGCAACAGATTGATTAAAAGAAAATCCATGAAATTGTTCAGAACAATATAGCTGAGTAGGTTGCTGCAGTAAAATGAATCAGAGAAGAAGAAATTTGTCAATCTAGAGTGATCACCACCACTGTCCTTCTTACTTGGATTCTACAACTGGAGCAGAGTTTTGTGGATGATGAAAGAGTGCAGGAGATAATCGTTGGATTGGTTTTGAATAAAGAGGAATTATCGGAGTTTACATATGAAAATGAGTTTTTGAAGAAAGGAAAAAGAATTTATTTGGGCAAATCAGGTGATATTAGGAATTGAAATTCCGGACAAACTGCAACATTGAAAATTATTCGAATAATGCGCCATGCGATGCAAGTGAATCACGGATCAGTGCGCTACCTATTTATATTCAATATCTATGTATATACAAGGCAAGTTCAAATAATCAAATGTGAAGTTAAATCAATAATAACTTCAACCAAATAGCTAATAGCGAATTAACTACTAAGTACCAACAAAAATACGAGAATAATATGAACTTTCAAGACTCTCAAGTCCCATAAAAAACAAACAAAAAGATCAAAATGACACAAACACAACATAGTTCCTAAGAACTATAAGTTTTAACTTCAAAGTTTCAAAACAATTCAAGTTTAAAGATCATTAAGAAAGTCATCTTCTCCATCATCATCAATGACAATCACATCAACTCCATCTCCCCCATCCTTTCCAATATCTTTTTCCTCCTCCTTTTCATTCTCATCAATCAAAGTGAGCTCTTGTGATGTAGGGTTTGAACTAGATCCAACAATGTTTGTTGCAACTCTTATGTTGTAACTAGGCTCATCTATATTGTAAGCTCTTCTCATGACACTCCAACTCAAATTATCATTTTCAAACACCTAATTATCACTAGAATCATCATCATCTATTAACATCTTCCAAACAAATAGGATTATTCTTATCTTTGCATTTGGCTCGTTAGCTTAAAGCACGATTGGCCTTAATATAAACCAAATTCTTCAACCTCTCTTGTACCAATCTATTCCTCCTCTTGTGTGAATCTATTAAGAAAATCAAGAAATATTACAAATCAATTTCATTTAAAAAAATGAAAACTAAAAGAGACAAATTCTTGTAAACAAAAAATATTAAAATTATGTATACTTACTTGATTAAATACACTCCAATTTCTTTCACAGGCCGTAGCACTACATGAGAGACTAAGTATGCGTATTGAAAACTTTTGCAAATTTTTAGCACTTGCGCCATACTGTTTCCACCATGAGGCTGCAATACAAACAATAACTTAGAATTCCAAAATCCAAATAAACATTAAAAATATGAATAAAAAACTATTTAAAGAGAAAATGTTAGAATTAGATACCGGGGTGTTTTGCCTTTTGGTTCCTAATAGCCAATGGATTACCAAAGAGTCCTTCGGCATTCTTATATTTCTCAATCTCTTCATTCAAAATAGGTTCTTGAATTTTAATATCCAAAACCAATCGAGAAATACAAGTAAGAAATCCCGTTTGAACTTCCTCACAGAATGCACTTTTTGGATTATCATAGAAGAACTCCAATTTGAAGAAGTATCCCCCTACATGCAAAGGGCGATGAAGTTGACAATTCTACCTTTGGTCAATAATCTCAAACATTTTCTTGTATGACTCTGACCTCTCCATAAAGAACTTTGCAATTGTTTCTTGTTGAAGGTGAATTTTCCGTGAATAGTTTGTATTATTGTGGAAGATTAAATAGAGTACAAGTGACTAAGAGAAAGAGTTATAGTAGAACTCCAGCTCCTATCTATATCTTGAAGATTCTATCATATGTTCTATCCTATCACCACCACCTCTCATGCAAAATGCCGGATGTTCTAAGGCATAAAGCTTGGACGAAAGAACTCATACAGAAGACGAGAGAACCCTTTAGTGAAAATGCCAGTAACCTGTAGCAAGGTAGACACATGACTGATGCGAAGCTTTCTTGAAGTGACCAACTCCCAAACAAAGTGATAATCAATGTCAATATGCTTTGCCCTCCTGTGTGCCATGGGTTCTGAGCCAAAAATGGCACTATTGTTGTTGTCATACAACAGTAGGGGGCGTCAGAGAAGCAAAGATCACGAAGAAGATGAGAGAGCTAGAAAGAAAACCTCAGCAACTCTGTTGGCCAAAGTTCTATACTCAGACTCGAATATGGAGCGGAAAACCGTAAGCTGCTTTTTGGCACACCAGTAGACCAATTTACCACCAAGAAACACCACATACCCATATTTTTATCATCGAGTATTAAGGCAACATGCCCAGTTGGCATGGGATTATCCCCAAACCTCATAGGAGAGCACATGTCGAAAGGAAAGACCAAAGTGCAAAGTACCACGAACATAATGTCGAATGCGAGTGACAACTGCAAAATGATCATCACGAGGATCCCTACAAATATTGACTGACATAATTAACTACAAAGGCAAGGTCTGGACGAGTGATTGTGAGATACTGGAGGGTGCTAACCAAGGAGCGATAAAGGGTGGGATTGGCAAACCTTTCACTAGAATCACTATGAGATGAGATTGTGGAAAAAAGGAAGTAGAGACAGGAATAACACCCGTCTTCCAGCTCGGCGAAGAATATTGCGAGCATACTTAGCTTTCCCTAAGAAATAACGACTGAGGGTTGGCTCAACCTCCAAACCTAAAAAGTAATGCAAGGAACCCAGATCCTTAATAGTGAACTCCTAATTCGTACGAGTAATGAACTGGCGAATGGAAGATGAATCATTACCTCTGAAGATAATATCATCGACACAGACCAAGAGATATAACAAGGTAGTGCCTTAAGAGAATACAAACAAAGAGGTATCAACAGAGCTGCAAAGAAAACCAAGTTGTCGGAGATAAGTGTTGAACCATTGGAACCATGCTCGAGGTGCCATCTTGAGCCCATAAATGGCTTTGCACAAGAAATAAACATAATCAGGGCGAGTGGGGTCCTTATATCCAACCGGCTGAGCATTGTAAATTGGAGCATCTAGAAAACCCATTGAGAAAGACATTTTTGACATCAAGCTGATGAAGAGGCTATCGACGCATGGTAGCAATGGAAAAAATGGTGCGAACCATAGATGCTTTGACAATAGGATGGAAAGTATGATCAGAATCAAACCTCGGTATCTGAGACAACCCCTAAGCAACAATACGAGTTTTATAATGACCAATATTGCCACATAGAGTATAGTTGTGGTGATAGATCCATTTAGAACCAACCACATTCACTCCAGAGGACCGGGGCACTAAATCATAGGTATACTGCTGACGAAGAGCAATCATTTCTTCATCCATGGCAAAGACCCACCACAGATCCCAAAGGGCTGCACGATAGTTACGAGGCTTAGATTGAGCAACCAAAGGAGCACGAAGTAATCGCATAATCCAAGAAATATTGAGACCGTCTAGAGCCATCCATCGTTCTGATGTTCATGTGATTGGTACGAGGCAATACTGGATTAGGAGAGACAAAGAGGGAAGAAAATCCCGTGGAGGGAGTACGAGCCAGGGAAACTGGATAATTAATCGGGGAATCCAGGATAACTAGAGGAACCGGAGGCAGACTCAGAGTTGGGGCATCTGAGCAAACATGGAAAGGTGACTTAGAAAGAGGTGGCACATCAGAATGAAGATCAGAAAAATAAGGGTCCAAGAATGTAGAGACGTCTAAAGATGTGAAAGCCTCGCTGGAGGCTCCATCAGAAGCAAAGGGAAGATGAAGTTCATCAAACCGATCATGATGAGTGATGTAGATAAGACCACTGGATGGATCGAGACAGCGGAACCTATTATACTGAGAGTTGTATCCAAGAAACACATACCGGAGACTCCGAGGGGATAGTTTGGGTGCTACATAGGGACAGGTGAATGGATATACCCAACAATCAAAGGGTTGGAAGTTAGAGTAAATTGTTGAGGCCCTAAAAAAGAGCTCATAAGGATTCTTGACATGGATAACTAGTGTTGGATGACGGTTAATGGTATAAATCGCAGTGGAAAAGGTATCATCCCAATGAGAAAGAGATAGCCAAGACTGAACGATCATAGTCAACACCATTTCCGCAAGGTGACGGTGTTTGTGCTCAGCACACCCATTTTGTTCAGGCGTGCAGAGGTAGGAGATCTGATGGCGAATGCCCTATTCATAAAATGCATTAAGGAAAGTATTATCAAATTTAGTTCCCCCTTTACTCTGAAATATCTTAATACGAGCAGAGAATTGATTCTCAACAAAGGCATCAAACTACAATTACATATCAACAAATTTAGACTCATGGCAAAAAGGGTAAAGCCGCAAAAATCTCAAAAAAATCATCAACGAAAACAACATAATATACAAAACCATTTCCAAGAAATAATGGGGGCAGGACCCCAAAAATCACAATGAATCAAACAGGGACATGTGAGGCATGTTTAGGGTTTTCATCAAAAGACTGTGTGACCTTTCACCATAACACAAGGGGCATAGGTATTGGGTTTAGGCATTAAAGACGAAACAGATCAAAGTCCAAAACTACTCAAAATGGAAATAATATGATGGGGTACGTGAACCAATCGAGCATGCCAAAGATCAAACAACCCCCGTCATTTCTTATTCTGAATGAAATATACTAATGAGGTTTCACCCCGGTCTAGCTTATAAAGTTCATCCTCACGGTGAACTTTGCCCAACGATTTCATCGGTAACTTTGTTATAAATAATCGGTCATCAAAAGAGATTAGAACACCCATATCACAAGTCAACTTACTGATATAAAGTAAGTTTGTAGTAATATTAGGAACAACAAATACATCAGTCAGGCATAACGTAGGTGTAATATGAGAATCATTAATATGAGAAATAGAAATATTAATATTACCAACAGAAATGCAAGAGTTGCTGGTGTAGGGAGTGACGCTCTCCAAAGTAAGGCCAAAGAACTCACAATGGTTGGTTGCACCAGAATCGATATATCAATCAGATGTGAGAGAAATGAGATTAATTTGTAGGGAGTGAAAAGACGTCAAATGATGAGCAGACTTAGAATGGCGAGGAGACAAAACCCAATGATAACATGTTGAAGTTGCATGTCCATTTTCCCGCACAATTGGCACTGAAGAACATCACTACGACCATGAAAATTATCGCAATCGTGCAAAAATGACATCCACCACGATGAGCACCCAAGTGTTAACCATGAGCAATGCGTGTATCAGATGTGATGCCATCACCCCTACGTGAATGAACCCACGCGCGGCCATAACGCACTGACGTGTGATCCCATGCTCGGCGAGCTGAGTCTCGAGCTGATGCAGAAAAAGCTACAAGTCGCAGCAGTAACTGTGGTTGAGCCCCAAATCCATCCAAGTTGTGCAAAAAAAGCTTCATAATTCTCGGCATGTGTAACAATGTAGATGTATTCTAGCATGGGAACTCAATTCAGAAGAGGGGCAGTGAACTCCTTGAAATCGGCACTCAGCGCAGTCGAGAACCAGATGACCTGGTCGGCATTAGTTGTGGGAGAGGCCATTGCGGCCATCTTGTCAAATATTTCCTTAAATCGCAGATGCAATTCGTGCACAGTAACTATTCGATGAATGCTCGGAACCTGGACACGAAGGTTCATAATACTATACTGACATCAATTTAAGTAGACAACACAGAGAGTATCCCAAATTTGTTGTGACCTCTTGCATCCGACGACTTTGCCATAGCTTCCAGTGAGAGGGAAGAGAAGAGAAGACTATACAAATTCTTATCCTCTGTAACCCAGGCAGCGTGCGCAGTGACAATGACCTTATCTTCTTTCTGTTTGGTTGAAGAAGTGGCGATAAAATTGGCAAGGGTGGATGAAGAGAAAGAACCACCTGGAGGGGATGTGCAGGGATGAGTTCCGTTGAGAAAACCGAGTAGATCCTGAGATCCGAGAACATGTTCAACCTGAGTTTAACAAAGCATGAACTTGTATGATGCAAATTTAATACTGAGCATGAGTGTGTTGTATGAGAGTTTGACATTGCTGGAAGCCATCGGAATAGCAGGAGCAATATATGATGGTGTATAATAGTTTGAAGATGAGGAAAACAAGAGAGGAAAGGAACATTTATAGCAGCGAATAAGAACTCTTACTGCGAAAATAAGAGTGGTAAAGAGGGAGAGAAACAATAAGTGTGATGTGATATGGGAAGGAAATATGTCAGAATCTTTTACTGCTCTGATAACATGTTGAAGGTGAATTTGCCGTGAATAGTTTGTGTTATTGTGGAAGATTAAATATAGTACAAGAGACTAAAAGAAAGAGCTATAGTAGAACTCTAACTCCTATCTATCTTGAAGATTTGATTGTATCTTCTATCCTATCATTTGTTTTTCTCTATCTATAGCCTCATAAATGTAACTCATAGCCGGTTTTACCTCTCCACCAACAATTCAAAGAACTTTGATAAGAGGATATGTCAACTTAAGAACATACACTACATTCTTCCAAAAAGAATCTTTAAACATAATTTAAGAAACCTTCCTCACTTCTAGTTCCATTGCCTACTTTCCTTGTTGCCACTCTTCCGAAGTAATCATTTTTCTCAAATTACTCTTTTGCGGGTGAATTTGAGAAAGAGTATTAAATGAAGTGGTAAACCCTATTTGAGCGGGTCTGTGCGAATTCCTTTGATTGGTAAATTTTCTCATCATATTCACAAGGTCAACATGACTAACAATATAACCACTCATAAACATACCATCATTCAAAGTAGTAAGAACCGTGGGTAATTTTCCAATATCCTCTAACATGAGATCAATGCAATGAGCAGCACAATGAGTTCAATACAAATGTTTTCTCTCGGCTTCCAAAAGTATTCCTATGAAAGTAAAAAAAATGAAGAAATTTAGTAGTTTTTCAATATTACTTATAGAATTCTAAAAAAACTAGAATAAAAGCATTAATATTATTAATCTTACCAGTGTTTTTACAATCAGATTCATTATCGTATAATCACTTGTACCACCTTTTTTTCTCCAATTTTCTCTGACATCTCATTGAGAAGTTTGAACAACAAGGTTCAATCCTTTGAGATTTTAGAAGCATCAATGGAATTGACAAAGACCAAACCTTTTGGAGAGTTAAGAAGAAATTTTATAATATCCTTTTGAACAACTCAATCACACCATCCATCGGATAAAATAAAACATCCATTTTGAACCCGCTCCTTTTCATGTTACCTCACTCGATATTTGGTTTCTTTCACCTTTTCCTTAAGAAAATGAACTTTTATCTCATACACTGTAGGTGGTTTCAAACCGGGACAAAATTGTCCAATTAATTCAATCATATCTCCAAAATCTCATGATTAACCGCATTTAATTGAACCCCCCTTCATAAACCACTTTTCAATGACTTTACATTCATTCTTCTTCAGTTCTTTCTTCCATTCATTAATGTTTGCTTTCCTTTATTTGCAACTAAAGCACAATACAAATCCATCATACCTTTGTTTTTTGGCCTCTTTAAAGGAAGACCATTTCCCTTTTCAACTTCTTTGATATCAAGTCCAACATCAGGATTAACATCTGGAATAGTGGTTGGTAGCCTACTAACCAAGTTTTCCACATTTATTTGCCTCTTTCTATCTACATAGGTATAAACTTCCTCAATAACATTTCCCAAAAACTTTGGACAAACAGTAATATACTTATTCCCTCTCGGAAAGACATAAATAACATGTTTCTTCATCCGATAAGCACCCCCTTTGGTAGGCTTGTTACAAAATCTACACGTGAACAGTTTTCATTGTTTGGATCCGTATTTGCTTACTTTCTAACTGGATCATCATTTTGTGAGGCCACCTTTGATTTAGAACTAAACTCGCCAGTACTACTATCCATATTCTCTAAAATTCAATAAAATAAAAATGAGCAGAGTCATTGCAAGGTTCATAAATAGGCCATTGCCCATTGAAAAATTATAATAAATCAAGGAGAATGGAGCATAAATACCTTTGAGAGAGTGGGGAGACCCATTGCGGAGAATTAGAGAGCAAAGAGAAGAGTTGGAGAGCAGAGAAGCTGTTGATTACATAGGTGCAACAGTTAACTAATTCAGAGGAGAGGAGGACAGACAAGAGCTTTTAGGGGAGACATATATGAAGTTAGGGTTTTGTTTATTAATATTTTGGTCAACCAAAATAGCATGATTTCTAATTTGACCATAGTCAAATGGCCCAGCACCGCATCAAGCGAGGATGCGGCATCATCAGAATAATGCATAAGTGCCGGATGCACTCCTATGCACCTCGCTTCCTGGTGATCGTGGGGTATCATACCCACTGATGCGCCTTACAACTACATTTGGGCGCGTCTTGCATTATGAGTTTGATGTGCACGCATTTTAAAACCAAGGTTCTAGGTCAATGCGGGTCAAGAATTTGACTAATGAAGAAAGGCAACATTTGGGGGTATTCGTGTTGGAGCAAAATCGCAACGGGATGAATCACCACACACAAAGGGTCGAGGTAGCAACCCTGTTTAACAGTTCGATTCGAATAATGAGTACAATTGGGTCGAGAGTAAGGCAACAAGTAAATGGGGAGACATTGAACTTGCATCATTGAATGGTAGGTCATCCTTCACACAATAGGAAACTGATTGAACTGGACTTAGAGATATGCTTGTAAATTCAAGGAAAACCATTAAAGGTACAACTTCAATTGATATGAATATTCTTGCGAACAATCTGGATTCCAAAATTTTAGATCTTTGACAACAAGAGGGATCTCACCCAAACCCTAATGTAGATGCACAAAATTCAAGAGTCTAGACATCGGGGTACTCTCAATCTCGACTTGCTCACTAACTCGCATAATTAGTTCACAGGGGTTATTGATACTTAATTAACATGCAGGATTAAGCAACAATGAAAACGCTCGCAAGTAATGAGTATAACTAGAAAATTATGAATATTTGATTGATAAAAAAAGTGTAAAAAATTCTGGACAAGCCCCATATTTATAGGGTACATCTCGAACCAAAACCCTAAAGACAATTAGAAACTGAATCGACTTATGTTAGATTTAAGAAGTTAAAACTATATCTAACTAAAATACCTAAAATAAATGGTAACTAAAGTAATCTGGCCGAGATTCTGAACTGAATATTCTAAACCCTAATGGACTGTTAATTCAAAATTCAGCCCTTCAAAGTCCACATGACCGAGCTTACAGTCCAAATAACCCAAACTGAATTAATTTTACAACATTTTACAAAGATCGCACTTCCTCGTTAAAAAACCCAGTGAAAAAAGGTATAGTGTTCTTCACGACGTCTTCAGTTAATCGACAAGTTTGAATAATTAATCCAAGCCCTAGTCGATATGATCTTGAGTTTTTCATCATGAAGTTGATCAATCAAAGTATTCAATGCCGCATCTCTAAGTTTCGTTCTTGACCTTGTCATCGGTCCATCCATGTCACTTAGAGGATCCCGAACATAACCCATGAATGTTTGATATAGTCATGAAATGTCTTCATTTATGGTGGTAGTCGTCTTGACATCTCCATTAGCAACTTTATAGATATGGAAGATTAGCGTTCAAAGAGCCATTGCATCCGAGATGAAGATGAGTCACACGAATGGCATAAAACCAACACTGACAACAAAAAATAAGATTTCAAGGTTATTTTGTTTGCTTATAAAAATTAGATGCGCATCCACGATTCTATCCAATGAACAATATTGTTCATATCGATAAAAAGTGAATCTATCTCAGCTAACCCACAATTTAGGTATTTATTAGCA
The DNA here is from genome assembly GCA_032355605.1 of Rubia tinctorum. NCBI lineage: Eukaryota > Viridiplantae > Streptophyta > Magnoliopsida > Gentianales > Rubiaceae > Rubia > Rubia tinctorum. The sequence goes on from JAULKM010021847.1 coordinate 10,636, forward strand.
CCTTATGAACCAGAACCATATCAAACATTCAAACACAAATCACACATTCCCAGGTTAATGTTCATTTTCGTTGTAAGTAGACTAATCTTTGGGGAATATGGTGAAGTTATTTTCGATGATAAACTAGGCATATATCATTTTTTGGAACCAAAGGTAACCATGAACAATAGTAAAAATAGGGCAGCAGCTACTGTGGATATTGTTCCAGTCCCAAAAGTAACACGAGATGTCACAAAGAAGAGGATAATTGTAGATGTTATTCCAACTATAAATGCAAGGTGACCAATACATATGAGTAAGACAATATTCATTCAAGAAAATAATGTAACGCCACACATAAGGAACAATGACCCACATTTCCGATTTGTGGCTAATTATAATGGGTAAACATAAACCTAGTAAGTCAACCTTCTAAATCTCCAATCTTAAAATTCTTGACCTCACTTTTTAAACATTATACATGCCTATTAACAAAAAAAATGATTCATCTAATGTTTTAAAACTACTGGTTGTTGTAAACTATGCGTATGCAAGGGAAGATGCAAGAATATTAAACAACGTATTTGTCACACATCAAGTAGCCATGATTGATATGACAAAGTACATGGTGGCAACAACTACCAAATGCCTCACATGAACAAGGATAGGTTTATAAGGGAAGGGACACTACCCATACTTCTGCAAGTAAGCGAGAAGGTAGTTCGGGGCAACATAGAGTATCTAATCAAAGTTCAAGCAACAAATCACATTCAGCCTTTGTTAAATGCTCTAGGGTATGCATCCTGATTGCATTAAAAATTATTTTTGGGGGTTAGGCAGAGGCAGACTTTCGTAAGCTTGGGAACATTTCACTTTTGGTGTGAATGAAATGTTCCAGCCTAACCCCCGATTTAATGGTGAATTTGTAATCAACATGAACCACTATTAGACTTATGCTTTATCTTATTAGCATGCATTCTAATAGGACCACCACTTTAATCAGCACACCAATTAAACCATCATGTTGTTTAGTAATGCAGTAATTCACATATGTAGGGACAGAAGACAGCAATGGGAAGATGCACAAAAATATTCCCATCCGAACACATATATACACAATCCAGCCACATAACACAATTTTTTGGGAGGTGCATATTTCAACCACTTGGTTTCCCAAATTATAGTAGACATAAACCAAATTCAGAATCAAGACTTGTTCCCTAGAAGCAAAAAAACCACACAATCAGTCGAAGTAACAAACAATCAATGCAACAAGCATCTATGGCACTAAGGGGCCGATAAACAACAAAGAATCAACACAACAGGCATCCATGACACCAACATGCCAAGAGACGACAAACAAATATGACATCAACATGCCGACAAACAACAAGCAAATATAGCACCAACAGACCAAGCACACTTTTGTAGTAAATTTAAATGGTAATGCGAGACAGATGATATCACCTTTTTGCAGCCATTTTTTGGTCTTCAGAACATGAAAATTATTACTAGGAAGATTTTTTTTTGGGACAGTACAAGCTTCATAGACCTTTACTGGACAACAACATAACTCATACCTTGACCATCAGAATTGGTTCACATAGGTCAAACTTGCGAAACAAATGGAAGTGCATCGGAATCAGTTCAAAAATTTTAAAAAATTGAACAAAACACCCTGAAAGATAGGGATGCTGATCAATCTGAATATGGTTAAGTTTTCGTCCAAAAAATTCCACTCAAATTTGTTCAAAAAGGGAAGTTTACATATTGTTTAGGGTAAAGAAATCCAAAAATAACTCATGTTAGCATATACTCACATAAGGATCAATTTTAATTCAACTTTTGAACATTCATCTAATCACTGAAAAGGAATAAGGCGTACAAGTTGAACAGATTTCATTTACAGAAGTGAAAAGGCACTTAACTTCGATGCCTTTGAAGTCGCTTAGAAAGGGGAACATCGCATCATCCCACTTTTTGAGTCATCTTGATCTTCAAAACTCTCTAAGGTCTGGAATGAGCAAATAGAACATCGCGTTTGTCCTCTTACATGAATCATCAAAATTGTTGTCGGGGACATCAACTCTGCCACCGATGGAGGCTTCCCGACGTTGATCCCCAGCGACCCATCGACGGTGAATGATGAACCTACATCTTTAGGGTCGTATAACACCATATCTCCCCTGATTGTTCTAGAAGAGGGGTGTGACATGATCTCTAGAGTAGCAGCGACGCCACAGTGAGCCAGATTTGATATACAGGTGTCCATCGCCATCGTGCCGGTTCACCTAGGATGGCATCAGGCCTCCAAACAGATGTGGCATCATCCGCCTTCGTCTTGGGAACAAAGGAAAATCGAAATCACCGTATAAAAAACGTACAATCTGAGCATCGATGGAAACTTTGACGGGACGAAGAATATTGGGAAAACATGAATAAAGATAGGTTGTGGAAGAAGGATCCCACATCGAAGAATCAAAGGTCAAAGTGGTGACAATGGATCTAGGGTTTCACTATTTGGAGAGTTACTAGAGAAGATGAGAGGTTGAAGAGAGAAAAGTGAAAGAGTTTTGAGATGATTCTGAGTGGATGAGAGGTGAAGTGAGAGAATTAAATTCTGAATTGAAGAGCGCATGTGAAGTGTTCTTTCCAATGTGTTTTTATTGTGGAAGTCGACTGTTGGAGAGGTTGAATAATGAATTTTGTTTTTGAAAACTGAATGCTGCAATGGGAATCGTTTGAGTGGAGTTGTATGAATTTTTATTTTTTTATTAAATTAGGAAATTAGATTAGGTGATGTAAATTTTGAGTAATAACTGTAATTTTCAAAAAAAAAGAATTAAGGGTAAAATGAAAATTTGAGTGTCTTTTGTTGCTAAATAGGATTTTTTTTAAAAGTGTGTAGATTTGGATGAAACAGACAAAGAAAAGTAAAATGTGCATGTTCAAAAGGGACAAAGCGAGTATCAAAATTAAATACTCCCCCGTTTCAACCAAATGTTTCTACTTTAATGATTTTTGTATGTCTCAACTAAAAGTTTCTATTTTAACTATTCTCTTATTTGATCTGAAATTTGTGGCTAACATTTGACTAGTTCATTTGAATCCTCCACTTTTCTTTCCACATCAGCATATGTAAATATTTATGAAAAGAAAAATATTAACAGAGGGAATATAAATAGCCAAAAAGAGCAGCTTTTTGATTAAGTGGCACCTCCATATTCAACCACATCTATTTTCACAAATTTTTGACAAGTGTCACTTCCAAAACTTGACACATTAACTAGTCTCATTTAATTGATTTTCATTACTTTAAAAATTGATTATGTCTTTATTATTTTTCTAAACTGAAAACGCCTCTTCCTCTTTAACCTACCTTCTATCTTCCTCTCTCCACTTTTGCTTATCCCATATAAAATTATTTATATATTATTTATTTTTGACAGTATTTCAACATAAAAATCATCTTCCATCTTTACAGAAAATATATGATTTTCATGTAAATATAAAATATTTAACTAACTATCAATAAATAGTATATT
>JAULKM010021856.1:0-14159 GCA_032355605.1 Rubia tinctorum
GTTGAGAGGATGATTTTTCATCTCATGAAAGACATCTTTCAACCTAGTAAATGATGGAAACTATCATGATTATCATCATTACCTAAAATCATGGCTTCATGTCGGTATAGTTATAGAAATCTTAAAGAACATAGTTAATTGCTTTAATGATGCTCTGATTTGGTTAAAGTTGTGACTTAACAATCATTTCCATGCTTTCCCTTTTCAATTTGTGCCTTCGAATGATATCTTCATATCAAACCTACACTTGTGACTTTTACTGGTATTTCTGTTCCAAGTTTCTTTTAATCATCGCCGACTCTTGTATGTTGACTATTTTAAATCCTCTCTTTTAGTTTTCGTACATTAGTGTTTTTGGCTGTTGTAAGTGCCTCCTCGTCATAATCATGTAATGGTATGATCAGCCGTGACCAGTTTTAAAGACATGGATGAATAAATGTGCCTGCAGCCTGCATTTGGCAAATGTAGCAATTGCATTATTCTTGATCATAAAGATTATCAAGTCCTCATGAAGGCAAATTCTGTGATTAGTAGCCCACTTTTAATTGCAGGGTCTTGTCAATTCTGTTTCCTTTCTGGTTTGGATTCATACCGTGTGGTGTTCTTTCGAAGTTAGGATCAAGTGACATGAACTCTTCGTTTAATTTGGATCCCGTTATACCAGCTTATTATGTTTGCTTATTTTCTTCATCTTTATGTTATCTTTTGTCACCGGCTGATTCTTGATATCCGAACACCAAAGACCATCAGCATATGGCTAAGAAGGATCACCATTTTCTACTTGAGATTTATGAAACTACTGCTTGCTGCATTAGATTCTGTAACACGTCTAGTAGGTTAGAATCCCTTGTTGTAATGAAACTTTCCTTCGCAATATTTCAATTTTCTGCTCACATTACCATAAAGAAACACTTGAATTTACTATCTTTGTTGTTCTGGAATTGACAACTAGCTTACAGAAGCCGAAATCGAACCTTACTAACTCTACAAGTGAGGTGTTGGTGTTGCAAACACATCAAGTTTGAAACCCTAAAGGAAGCTTGCTTCTCATTCCTCCTCGTGTCGATTACTTGTGACCTAGTGATGGTGATGTTACTTATCTCTGAGTATTACCTTCCTTATCACACACTGTAGATGATGCATTTCTGACCCTTTTGTTTAGTTGGTTTGTTTTGGCTCAGAAAATGTTTCTTCAACTTTGAATGGTTTCTTCAACTGTCCTGTGAATGGTACTAAGAACTCCATCAGTATGTTGACTACTTGCTAACATGGGCTGTGTAGTTATCTTTGGAAACCATCGGGTGATCCCTGAACAATTGGGACCCCTAGATTCCAATAATTTCACTTTTCACTCTGCTAATTTTTTTTTGTTTTGTTTGAGTCCTCAAAAAAATGATCTCCTCATGCAGTTCTTACAGAATGCCCTTGTGAGGTGTAAGACATGTTTGACTAATTGAATTTTGGGCCTGTTTGCTTTGATATGATGTATCTCTGCGATATTGAGCATTTTATTTTCCTTTTCACTATTTTTATTTGACTTTTTTTTGTGAGGACAAAAATGATTAGGTAATTATTATTGCTATGGTGGTAAAGGGTAGAGGATGAAAAGTTGGTGAAAACTAATCACTGGACAGATGATTGGTCACCAGCAAATTATTACTTCCTCTGTCCAGCTTAAATTACCCCTAATTTTATGACATTATTCTTTATCAAAATTTGACCGCATATTTGAATAGATATATAAAAAATAATATTATCGTATGTGATATTGTTGAATTCGTCGCAACAAGTAATTTCTGAAAAATAACTTTTTATTTGCCGTCATTATACGTAGTTAAACATATTAACAGTCAAACATGTGTTTCAAACGGTGTGCAATGATTGAGAAGTAATTTAAGTTGGGACGGAGGGAGTATGGAGCTTATAATGAACGAAATGATTCCTTTTTGTTCAACAAGCTCGGCATGGAATATTTTGTACGCTCGACCAGCTCGGAATGGAATATTAAAGTACGGCCAAAATGACTTTTGTCACGAGATGAATTTTTAATTAATTAAATAGAGTCTGACTTTTGGAATACGATCTTTCTATAAGTCATAAAAAATCAGGTTTAAAGTGAAAAATAGAATTACTAGAATATTAAATTATTTAGAATCAGATTAAGAAAAAAAATACCCTTTCTGATTGGTTTTGTATATATCCTTTTCAATATCTGATTCTGTCTTGTATACCCTTTGTACTTAATATATATATATATATATGAATACACACAACCATAATTATTTATGGATTTTACATTCTATCATGGTACCAGAGCATAATATTCTTGGACATATAGATTTTCTTGACGAACTTCATAAAAACGATCAACGAGAAAGAAACGACGAACACGAGAATTATTCTGAAATTTAGTAGCCAAAACATTCCATACCCGAGCAGCAGTGACCATGCCATCAACTGCTGACATTGCAAAAGGATTCAGGGATGAAAAAGGGCAGCTAGCTTGAACAAGCCGATCTGTCTGGATCCAAACATCACGGAGATTAGCATCGCCAGAAGATTTGTCTTCAGATTCCTTGGAGGATGAGCTGGCGGTCTCAGAAGGGCAGACAGTCGTACCATCAACATAACCAATCAGCTTGACAGTTCGTAAAACAGAAGTAACCTGAGTACGTCAGTGAGAGTAGTTGGAACCATCAAACTTGATTGTGATGCAGTTGATCAACGAAGGAAGAGTGATTGACGTCATCGGGAATAGATCCAAGCACAAAAAAATTGTACCAAACACACAACAAGCTTGTGAATGACAGTGGACGACTGATTTAATTTTTGTGCAAGGACAGAGCAGTAAGTGCGACGTAGGATCACAAACACCGACGCGTGAAGGTCACGAGGCGGCGTGTGATCCAGCGAGATGAAACCGGAAGCAGCACGTGTGGGCGCGTAGATTTCCTATCGGTCGGGTTTGACGGTGCAGTAGGAGTGGCGGTCGGAGATCGATGGAGGAGTGGCGGGTGGGCGGCGGCCGAGCCATCAGAAAACAGGGAGGAGGATTTGGAAATTTTGGGAAAAGCCAGGGAATATTTAGAAAGACCTTCACGCGGACCAAATTTTTAGGTTTATTGGAGCTGAGATAATTAGTTTAAACTCTAGTTTTTGTAAGTATGTATGCATAGTTAGTACAACTTGGCAATCGAAATCCGGCCAGTCTAAGTTCGACACAGACGGTGGAGTTCTTAAGATATGGAACACTTCAAAGGCAAATCTTATATTACTTCTCTACTACAAAACATATCTCTTATAATTATACTCTATTTTAACGGTTTGGGGCGCCTAATATAAAACCACCTATCTGAGGTGGTTAACTTTAAAAAAAAGACATTATTGACAATAGAGTGGATGTAGTTTTTTTTCCTCGATAAATTGGTTTGATGTTAAAAAATAAAAGGGCCTTTTGATAATATTTTTCTTACTTTTTGTGGTATGAGGAAATGGAGGATCTTGGTAAATATTCCACAAGTTGGAAGAGAACCCAAAAAATAACTAATCTTACCGGAATTTAACATTATTTCCAGTTTGTCTCCACTGAAAAATTGCAAAGTTTGTAGAAAACAATTGGTCAATCAGATTCAGTAGCACTATTGGGATTTTCTTGTGCAATAAAAAAGAGAAGATAGTACCATTTTTTTAATCGTGTGGTGAAATTTTCGCTTTATTGTATCCTATGTGCCAAATCATGGTATTTATTTTGGGGAGCAGATGTGTCTATTCATTCAAGCATTCATTCTCCTTTGATTAGAGGACTTTAAGTCGAATATAATCACTATAATTATGCATCATTGTTCTTTCTTTAAACATATTCTAATGCACGTGAAAATGATACAACTAGGCGGAGTGCTCAAAGGTTCGAAATGTAAAACCAAACTAAGAATGCAACAATAATTCATGAAAGATTCTGATAATTGAGGAACTTTTGTAACCAATTTTGTCTATTTCTAGTGAATAAATTGTTCTTTATTCCTTAAAATAAGAGGAGTACATTTTTTCCTCATTAAAATTTATATATATTGCTATTTAGCACAACAATGACAAAATTATGATACTCACCCGTTTCATTTCAACCTGTAATTTAACTATTTATTTAGTAAAAAAATCTTAACTTTGACCATAAATTTAATTTAATTGGTGTATAAGTATAAATAGTTTTGTGTGATACTAATAGAGATATGCTTGATTTAGAATCAGGATAAGAAAAAAAAATTCTTTCTGATTGGTTTTGTATATATCCTGCTCCATATTTGTTTCTACTTTGTATACCCTTTGTCTCATTATATATATGAATACACACAACCACAATGATGTGAGAGTTTTGCGTTCTATCATGGTATCAGAGCAGAAGCATTACTAACAATAACCCGATTGTTACCAGAATAAGGAGTCACACGATCAAGAGCGGACTGAGAATAATTCATGTGGTTGGTCGTGCCAATATCGGCTATCTAGCGAGCATGCGGAGGAGAATGCGGCAAAGAGCTAGTAGAAAGAGCTTGAGAGGCCAAGTGAGGACACATGGAGGCAATGTGACCAAATTTCTTACACCATTGACACTACAACTGGTATCATTCACCATGTAGCTTGGAGCATGAAGAAGCAACATGACTCTGAACATGACACAATTGACATTGTGGTTGATCAAAATGAGCCATAATACAAAAAAAAACTGGTGCTGACTGGGCAGTGACGTGGTGCTGACTAGGTGCTGACTAGGATGCTGGCTGGGCGCTGATTAAGATGCTGACTGGGATCTGAATCTCGTGATAAATTGGTCTGATATTGCGATAAATTCAATACATCGCCAGAAATTGGAGAGATGCGCTGGCTAGAGAAGTTGGAAAGAAAATCAAAATAAAGCTGCGTGCAGATACCTTGTTGCACTCATTATAACATGTATTTTCGAAATATCAACTTTTCGCAAATTTTAGTTATCCTCAATAAAAAATATTAATGAGCAAACATTTTAAAGTCAACTGATGAAAATCAAAGTGGTCACCTTGAAATGAGAAGTAAGGAGTATGTTATTTTCGTTTGATTTGAACTAAATTGAATAAATTTGGGCAAAAATAAACTAAACCAAACTAAAATTAATCAAACCAAAGTTAATTTACTTGAATTAACTGAAATTCCTCCTACTACCTACCTACGTACCCCTAAATGCATCCTAAGGTTCCATTCAAATCACAATCTTAAGAAAAGAAAAAAGTTTAACAAATGAGAGAGGGATCGAATTAATCCTCATTTCAGCATATGTATCTAATAAACGAATATTGAGGATCTCACAAGTGGAAATTTATCTGAACAATGGCGTAATGAGTGACATTTGTTGAAAAATAATGACAACAGGGCATGTGAAGAATCTCTTAATTTCGAAGAAAATTAATTATAAGTGGGAGGGATAAAAAATTAGTCCAAAACTAAATTTCGCAGGTTTTATTCTTTTGACCACTATATGATTCCTTGGTAACGTTCTTTGCACCAGAAATACCGGAGAAATTCCCTTTGATTCTTGATTGCAATGCTGTAACTTTTAATTTGTTTATACAAAAAAAAATTACTCCAAAACTTCTTAGGTTGTAGAATTGATTGCTTGTAACATTTCAAAAAGAAAAAGAAAAAGAAATTCCTCCCGTGGTTTTAGGCTTTCAAGGAAGTTTCTTATTCCATTGTGTGAAATTTTGCATAGGTAGATACCTCCTCTGTTGTAAATTAATTTAATGAACCGAACCGAATTAATGTAAAATAAATAAAATTAAGTTAATTGAATAATAGTAATAATTAATAGTGCAAAGAAGTAAGTAATTAATAATCTGATCCTTCTCTTCTTTGCTATTTCATTGCTCATGTTCATTATCACCAGCTTGTGAGAGCTATGGTCACTAGTAGAGACATGGTTGATTAAAGACGGTTCTATTGAACTACAAAAAACACTTTTCAAGTGTTTTCTCTAACTCCACCTTTGATCGTGAACGATCAAAAGCGGTTAAAACCGCCTTTAATTGGGTCCGAATTGAGTTCCGAATTCAGGACCTATATCGTGGATTATAAAAAAATGTTGTCGATTTCCGGCAACCCTGAAGCACATCATAGAGGCGACGAACATCAAAAGTTTAAACCAACATCATCAATCTTAAAGCGAACAAACCCTAGAAAAAAAACAATCTCATACCATTTTCAACAACACATCATCAATCTCAAACGTTTAAACCAAACCCTAGAAACCTAAAAATAAAATCAAACCCAATCTGAAGGTGAGCAGTGGCGCGAATGGAGGCGAGCGGTGGTGCCGGAGTGAACACGTGGTGGCAATGCCGCCACTACTGGAACCCCCCCATAGGCATTGGTAAATAACCATTTAGGCACCGACAAAATTGCCCCCTGTGCTACCAGTGCCTAAGTGACCCAGTGCAAATTTTCACAGTTTTGAGCACCAGTAAGGCATACCGGTGCTATAAAAATGAACATCGGTATATTTAGATACTGGTGCTTGATAATTTCCATACTAGTGTCCAAGAATCCATGACCAGTTATAGATATTGGGCACCAGTATGTTGAAAAACTTGCCGATGATAATTTTTTCAGCACCGGGTGTTAATTTGATACTGGTGTATACCATTTTTTAGAATTAGCTTGTCTTATAGAACCGACATAGCATTTCTTAGCACCAGAATGAAATGTTTGGTCATTTTTATTAGCACTGGTGTCAATTCATGGCAACAGTATCAATTCAAAGCAACGGTTCATCAGTTTGACAAATATGGACGAATTGTAGCAACATTATGGTTTTAATAATATTATCAGTGCTAGAATTATTAACAACTGAAATGGATAATTTATAAATTCGTGCCCCATCCCGGGGGAAAATAGATTTAATAAATCCCATAGAACTTATTAAGAAAGAGTAGATTTGCTATTGAAAAAATATGAATCCACAATTGAAAATAAAGAAAACATAAAGCCTCATTTTTTATAAACTAATCCCATCCCCCATCCACACCTATCAATCAATCAAAGTCTTCAACATTTGTCTTAGCCTCTTTTGCATAAACATTAACCCATGACTCACACCAGTTGTCCGCCACCTCTTGAAGTTCATATGCGGTGTATGACCCTTGGTTCCCTGGAAAAATTTACGATTTGATGAAATGTTAGGCAGTAGGATGTGATATTGAAAATAAAGGTAGAACTGTTGGTTTTTGTTTAGTAGTTGTGATACTTACGTCAAATGGACTCTTTGAATATGTCTTCAGGACCAGCTCTTCCAGGAATAACATGACATAATAGCCGCATTCCCAGCAACACCCTTGTTTTCGGTGCTAAGACAGAAAATAGCAAATATCAAGGTTTAATTAGTTTATGGAGAGCAGAAAAATTATGAAGCACTCTCTTTGTTTCTCTATTTGTGGCACCGTAGGTATATGTGTTTGGATTTAGGTGAAGAAAATGAGTGGATGAAATTGAATGTAGAAATTAAAAAGTAGAATGAGTGGATGAAATTGAAAAAATCTTGCCAAAAATAGAAAGTGTGTCATTTAAAAGAAAATATCTACATACGGTAAGTGTGCCACATATAGAGAAATAGAGGGAGTACTTGTAAAATATTTTTGAAGGATATGAATACTTACGTTGAATATTTTTGCCCGCCTCAACAAAAAAAAATCCAATAAATTTTCCATCTGTGTTGCAATCAATTTTTCCTCAAACCTGAAGTTTTCTTGCATTGAATTTACAAAATAAATTACGTAACCTAGCGATTCTCGATAAATATTTTTTACCAATGGTTGTAAATAAATAATAGAATTAGCAAAGTATCGGTATGAATAGATCTTACAAAAATACACTTTCATGCCTTCTCATTGGTGTCACCGGGGACGTTATTCCAGTGTCTATGAGTCTGGAACTTGATGCAGGGCCGGAATGCATACTTACAATATGCAGTCCACGCGGTGCAATTCTTTATGCAGACCATGTCAGTTAAGTTGAACTGAACTGACACGGGATCCCTTTCCTTTGCGAGCATCACTAATTGACACGTTGATGTACCACGTTTCTTGCTCCAAGTTTCAATGTCAATTTTTTGAAGGCTTTCCCATTATTTCCCCCATCTTTGATACATCATCTGTTTCAAGCTTCTTTCTCGGACCTTTTTCACCGGAGGCTCCAATTTTGATGAAGAGGGAATTTCATTTTGAGTGATTATGGGTTCCTCAATTTGTAAGTTCAGGGGAATGGGAGGCGTGGCAGGGCTCACCGAACATGATTTTTGCTTGTGTCTCACCCCTCTTTCTCTTGTCGGTGCCAGTGCCTTTATTTGATTTGGGAGGGGGGGAATCTACAATCAACAATACAAATCCGTCAATAATCGGGGTTCTAAATCCATAACCAATAAAAAAGACCAATAAACTCAACCACGGTTGACATACAATATACAATTAGGACATATTGAGGCCAACAAAGAACCAAAAAAATTCAATTTAAACTCAATCCACAACCAACAAACAATACGCTATTATAAGTAAAAAATAACCAAGGTAATCGCTAAACATAACCCAATCCACAACAATAAACAATACACTTTTAGACTATAGCATTTCAACCCAAAAACTGAGCTTAATAAATACCCACACAATAAAGATGAATCCATTACCACGAAACACAGAGTAACCAGAACAATGTCGTTTTTCTACATTGAGGCAATTCATCGGACATGAAATTATGATTCATGATTCCAAAAGCTAAATCACAAACTATTAGGGACATGCAATGGCTAAGGTACACTTACCTTCGTTTAAGGCAACCTTTTAAACTAGTGTACGACTGGAATGCTCGTTGGAAATTTTTTATCACCAGTGATGGAGAGTGGCGCCGAAATGGTATTGTTGGGGAAGAGTACGTTGGTTTTTATGCCAAAATGGTTGTCCCATTGATGTTATATACACGGGGATGGAGTTATGATGGAGTTATTGGGAAATAATGGGAGTTATTTGGATGGTGTGAGGTGGTGGGGTGACCTTTAATGGAGGAAGAGGAAGAAGATCCGCCGTCGAGAAGTGTTGAAACTAACGGTGGTTCCTTCTTCAAAACCTTTTATATTCCTAATAAAAATAGCACCGGCTGCCTAATAACCGGTTTCTTATATAGGTTCAGGAAGCTTCGTCCGGCTGCCTTAAATCAAGATAATTGTTTTTGATAGAACTGAGAGTAAAAGGTTATTCGAGTTTCTAAGTATGGAGCACCGTTACAGTACCTGTGCGTATGCAAAAAAAATACTTGAACGTAGCTGTGCCAGGATTCCTTAATTGGGATTATTAATTTCTATCTGGGGACAAAGAGCAAAAGTCTGAAAAACTCACTAGGCACTGAGCACCGATAACTATACCTGTGCCTTAACCCAACAGTATCAGTGCTTTTTTTTGTTGCATAAAGCAGTTGCACCCGGCTGCTTTAAAGCAATTTTTTAAATTTATTGCTATGGACAGAGAGAAAATGTCTCAATTTTTTACTAAGTACTGAGCACCGATATCTCAATCGATTCTCTTGAATCAAATGCCGGTGTCTGTAATATTTTATTTCCCCGCCTATTCTTGTCAAAAAATTTAAACGTTTTCGGTTCACTAAAAAATATCTAGCACTAGTACAATGGTCTACGTACCAGTTCTAACTTTTTTCCATCTTTCAAATGTTATGATTTTGGGCCTCGTTACTAATTGGGATTATTCGGATTACAAAATTGGCCAGAAAATTAATTAATTCACACATGTCATGGTTTTGGAGTTAATTGTGTAATGCATATAAGCCGTAATATGTATGTAGTATAATTATGTTACGGCCCAAAAAATTTCTAAAACTATTACGACCATCAATTACCCCTACAAGAGTAATGACTCAGTTTATAAAATGCATGTGTACATGTTTGAAGAATAAATTTAAGATACGTGTGTTCCCGAGACCAATTTTAAAAATTATTGCAAATATGCTCTTTCTATGAAATTTTCCTTTACATTACCTTCCGTTGCTACCCCATCAATGAATTTTGATTTCATTGAATAATTATGATATATTAAAATAAATCATGATTTTCGGACATATGAGCAAAAATGCAAGTATACATTCTAGAGTAAATGATAGATGCTTACATAGTGGGAACTAAGAGATTTCGAGAAGGTTCATGAAGACTTATTCGTAGCCGATCATTGATACTAACTTGGTGTCAAAATTGTTTAATATATCGGGATTGTTCGATTAACTTCAAGCTGATTTCAATTTGGAGTCACGAACAAACTTTTACTTTTTACACTTTGGTCCCTCCAATAAAGTTAAAATTGTCGAAATCCAAAATTGGCTAAACATAAATGAAATTCAATGTTAGGGAAGGGAAACTTTGTGTTCTAGACATGGGTGGGTCACAGGAAGGGCCTCGATTGGGAATTTTGACTGCTACAATAAGTTCTTTGAAAATTACACTGTGGCCACCATTTGTGTTGCAACAACAACCATTGCTCCAATGCACTTGATTTTTTATTATTTATTTTCCAAATGAGTTTTTATTAAATTGAATTTTACTGTTATGATTGGTTTTTCAATTTCAAGTTACAGTGCAATAAATGGTAATACGGTGCCTTTATGTTAAAAACTAGTGCCTATGAATAATATACCGGTGCCAATAATTGGGAACGCAGTTGCGTCAGGGTGTGTTAATTCAAAAAGATTAATTTTTTGAAGCACTGAAGATTAAAATTCCTTGAAATTTTGCTATGTGCTTAGCACCGGTATCAAAACCAGTTCATATGTTAACAGTACCGGTGCACTAGCAGAACGCAGTTGCGACAGGAAGCTTTAATCAATTTTTAAAATTTTGGGTTACAAACAGAAAGTAAATGTCGAAAATTATGTCTAAGTACTGAGCACCAGTATCTTAACAAGATCCTTTGAGAATTATACAGGTGCATTTCTAGCAAAACGCAGCTGCGCCAGGCGGTTTTAATGCGGATTCTCGAATTCAAAATTTGGTCCCCCCTAGATAGTTGGACTTCTGGAATTCAAAATTGGACAAACTAAGAATCTTCCTAACTAGCAATAAGATAAAAATAGTAAGCTCAATGCCCAACAACATAGATGCCAATCTGTTCATTCACTATTACGATGCGATGTTCAATAATAAAATTCACGCTGGCTATTCCTATTCCGGGCCTTATTGGTCATTATTATGAGCATGGTGTAGTTATATAAGAGTTGTAAATAACTACACCGTGCTCACAGTAATGACCAAAAAGTCACACCGCCGGAATAGCCACCATGGAAAATAAATAAAAATAGGGTGTGCAAAATAAATAAAATTTCAAGGACAACAATATTAATTCTTAATTTCACGAATAATAACACAAAAATGGTTCCTCTTCCTTGAAGGAAGCTGTCTTGCCCAATTCATATTGCGACGTCATTATCGCTCTGTCAAGGGAAAAATCTGACTGCCTTGATTGCATATGGAAATTGGTAGCTTAATACTTTCCCCATATGGTCACACCATCTTTGTTGAAATTGGAAATCCATCAGTAAATTTTGAACACCTATCTCCAGGGTCGAGATCCCTGATTCAATTGACGGGATAGATTACGATGGTCCCATCTTGCAAAATGATTCAACAATAATCAACGTCATTGGGTGGCCAAAGGTGTCGAGGTCATAGTTTGGTACACCTACTTTTGAACAAAGAGACGATACAAGACTGCAAAAACCACAGGATCCCTTCTTCTCCAATTCCTCAAACAGGTGCGCTAATATCTAGCTACCAACATTCCAACGTAGCTTATTCTTTATCGCATATAACACCATTACCCTACTCTTGTGAACTTAGGTGTTCACGGTTACGGGGTCAATATGGGAGGCTAAGAAATGGTACCACGTATTCATTTTCAATGTCGGTGATTTCTTTGGAATGTTGTTTCAGCCTGGAACGACTCGAGTGTCGACATCGGTACGTTCTCTCGTTATGCACCTTATGAGCTCTTTGGCTACTCCATCGTCCATATCATCCTCCTCATTGACCAATTCTCGGATCTCGTCCTCCCCTTCTTGTACATTTGGCAATCCGTAAAAATCATTAATAACTTCAGAAGATAGAATGACTAATTTCTCCCGACATAATACCTCATCAGCATTCAGTTGACACCTCAAATTTACATAGAAATCACCTACAATAGTCAAGTTGAAAGCGAGAGTTGTAGTATAAATTTTTTCACATTCCAATTGCCGAATAGCTTATTGAAAAGGTGGATTTGCTTCTATTCACCTTTCCAGATAGTGCTTCCACATTCTATAATTTTGGGTCAAAACCCTTGCCTCCTCGGACACAAATCTATCTTCAGAATGCTTCGAGTGAGATCCAGTAGAGGGTGACGATAACCCTCCTTTTCTAGGCCTCTTACTTGGAGTTTTGGGGGCATCACCTATATTCACATACAAACATTTTATCAAACACCTTGTATACAAGGGGAATGTACTCAAAGTTCTAACAAATTAAAACAAATTGAAACATCCCAATATCACAGTATCTATCGCACTAGTTATAAATATAATTCTACTTATTTGAATCAGAATCACAATTGAATCACAATTTGAATTAGAATCACAATTGAAATGAGCTTAGAAATTCATTGCAAATGCAAAAAATGATGGAAATTAAATTGTATAAGATCATTACATGATATTACCTTATAAAGTACGATTGAAATGGTGTGGAAAAGAGGGTTTTGGGATGTTACCATTTGGGTGTTCGTACTATAATGATACTTTTGCAGCAAATTTAGGTTAAAAACAGGGAATCACACAGTAGCACTGGTAGCAAAACCGGTTCTAGATATAAAATACGAGTTCCCAACTCTGACTCATTAAGCTGCAATAATTCTATATTTAATTAGTTTGTCAGACCATAGAGCAAATGTACGTAGAACCGATACCTAAACCGGTGCCTCATTTCATATAACCGATACATATGTCCAAAGAAATCAGACTGAAGCATCTGCTTCAATGTATTTTTAAAAATATTTGAAGACACCTGAGAGTAAGTCTATATTTTATTCCCTATGTATTAAGCACCGGTAACAAAAACCAATGCCTCAATTATCCCTACCTTTGCAAATGTATAATAAAAGCAGCATGAAGCAGCTGTTTTAATACAATTTTTAAAAATATTTGAAGAGATAGGAGAGCAAGGCTCAATTTTTTTCAAGTAACAAGCACCGGTAATCAAACCGGTTCCTTTGTTGAAAATACCGGTTCCAGTTAAAGACACAGGGCATAGACTCTATTCTTTTGCACCGGTAATACCCGTACTGATGTTGAATATTATCATGTATTAACCTTCTTGTCACACAGGCACCGGTAAATTGCACCGGTAAGTTCACTGTGCGTGTAGATGTATACATAGGCACTGGTAGTTCTTCCAGTGTAAGGCCTTTTTGACCATTACTGGAAAAAATGATTTCTGGCGTGTTTTTCGCATCAGCACGGATACCAAAAACTTTACCAGTGCTGGAATTATCTTTTCCCTGGTAATTTCTGTTCTAGCACTGGTTCTTTGCACTGGTATGCCCTTTACCATTGCTGATAATTATCATTTTTCTTCCTTCTCATTTAGGCACCGATATTCTGCACCGATAGTTTTCCTACCTGTGCAGATGTCTACATAGGCACTGGTATTGTCATTTTAATATGATTTTCCCCATGCTAACGTGATTTCTAGCACCGGTATTGAGATCCCGATACTCTTTAACCGGTGCCAATGTACCTGTTTTCCGGTAGTGCATTGAAGGTTGAAAACCGACACTGTGAGAGGTAGTGGCCATATTGGGAGACCATCGTCGTGCCTCTCAAAAATAGTATTTATAAGCCCTACTTGTGGCTAACTACTAGAAAGTAGATAGTAGCAAGTCGGGGTCGTCCACGAGGAAAATTGGATTTTATTGAGTGTTAAGCGTAGTTAAAAGCACACAAAGATGTCACTTTATGTGTGTGGTAACAAAGTGGGAGGGGGGGGGTTTGAGTTTAGAAAAAACACTACGACTACTTTGAGAAACTAGATTAATCAAAGATCAAAATAACAAAGT